>AFRA01000447.1:0-26620 GCA_000223055.1 Claviceps fusiformis PRL 1980
TATATAATTAGTAACTTATAAAGTTTATAGAATAATAGTAGAAACTAAGTATAATAAGGTAATAAGATATTTAGTTATATTTAATAATTTAGTACTACTTTATAATTAATAAATAATAACTATAGCACTAATTAAGCTTACTAATAAAGAAAAAGCATTATAATAATAAAATATAAGCTATTAGCTATTAGGGTTATTAGATAGCTAATAATAATAATAGCATTTTATATATTACTTTTATTTTAGTTTATATATTTATAAAAAAAAATAATATATAATTTATATATTACTCTCTCTCTCTCTTATATTAAATGCTTATTATTTCTTTTCTTTATTTTTAACTTTAAAGCTAGCTACTTACTAATCTAAATAATAATTATATTATTATAAAATTAAATTAAGGCTACCTAATAATACTTAGGTAATAATAATAATTAGCTAACTTTATATTAGCTTATTATTAAGTTTATATTAATAGATTATTAATTACTTTTTTTTAATATAGTTTATAAGGTTTTTATTTCTAAAGACTTTATTATAAAAAACTGAAATTTTAAACTAACTATAGTTACCTATACTAATTATAATTTTCTTAAAACCTTAAATAGATTATTAAATATATAATAGTATATCTTTATATAATTAGTATTAGCTAAAGCTATTTAGGAATAATTTATTTATATTAAGTTAAAATCCTATATAAATATAATAAATAACTTTATAAATAAGCTAATATAATTACTACTTAAACTATACTTAGGACTAAAGGCTAGATTAAATAATTTCTATTATAATAAACTAATTTATAATAGTAAGAAATTAACTAATATAATATTAAAATTAATATAAAAACTAAAAATAAATATAATAAATCCTTTTATACTTAAGCTATTATAGATTTTAAAACCTAAGATATTAATATTATTTAATTTAGTTATTATAAAATAAAATAATAATAATAAAATTAATAAAAGTAAAAAATTATAAGAAAGATATAAGCTTAAAATAATACTAGCTAATTAAATAATAGTAATTATAAAGGCATTAAAAGCTAATACTAAAGTAATTTATATATAAATAAAGGCTTTATTTATTTAAATAAATCTCTTATAATAAATAGTAGCTAGTATAATAACTATAGTAAATCTAAATACCTTTAATATATAATAAAAATAATTAACCTTAATAATAACTAAAATTATAGGTATAGAGGCTAATATCTATAGAATAGTAATATACCTTACTAAATTAGAAGAACCTTTAATTAAAGTAATTATATAAAATTTAAAATTATTAATATTATATAACTAATATTTCTAATAGAATATTAATAATAATAATATAAATATATAATAAATAATAGTAGTTTTAAAATAAAAATTAATTAGGAATAAAATAGTATAAAATAACTAGCTAATAATTAGGGATTTAATAATATTAGAGATTTTATAAGTTTAAGTAGCTATATAATAAAGGCATTATTTTTAAATTAATAGTAACTATTATAGTTACATAATATAGTAAATAGATAGCCTCCTCCTGTTATCGCATAATAGTGGGGGATTGACAATCCTACAATACTCAATGTGCCCTCACAGGCAGGCTTCTAGGTGGGTCACCCTCCTAGACCAATCACGTCTCATCAATGCCAGACAGCCTTCTACAGTGCTCATTGTTGTACATGGAAGTGGGAGAAATCCTTGTCCGATATGATGTGTGTTGACGTTAGTCTCGATTATTCGTTTTTTTTTTGACTTTCTTTTCACCTTGATTTTTTTTTTAAGTTTTTTTTTTATTTTTTTTTTTTAAAAAAAAATTCAACCGAGCAACAAAGAGGCAGAACCAGTGATCTAGCCTTGATTACTCCAGCCCTGCAATTTTCGCGACCTGATTTATATATTTACATATGTATATATTGACTATGCGAAACATGGCTCAGTGGCCTATTTGCGCTTTTCTCCAAGTCTTGGACGTTGACTTGCCGCTTGTTTCACGACAATGTTACCGCTTTTGCTCGGCCAGATTCGCGGAGCAATAGCACACCGAGTGGTGGAGGCAGTAGTCTGCGTGGGGGAAAAAAAGGAAGAAAGAAAGAAAAAAAGGAAAGAAAGTGAGAAAGAAAAAACAAGAGGGCGTCGCACATTAGTCTGGAGACACGATAATAGTGGTAATTTGCGACATGCCATGCAGATCTCGAGTATGCCATGAATAATACGATACAACTGATTCTAGATATTCCTTCATCTATTCTTACCCCTATCTCTGCGACCAGCCTCCAGCATCTTGGCCTTCTTCTGAAATCGGTCGCCCATGCCCAAGTCGTGTCCGCTTCCTCTAGGCCCGTCCGTGGTATCGAATCCACGCTTTCGACTCTTTTCCAGCAAGGCGCGGACATTTCCGCCGGCGGAACTCTTGCGTTTCGTCAGGCGATCGATACGATCCACGCCTTGATCCAGATCATGCCACTCCTCTCCACCAAACTGCATACGATTGTTACGGTCAGAAGCCTTATTCTTCTTGGCTTTCTCCTTCTTGCTCTCCTTGGGCAATCGGACGAAATTCGTTTCTTCGTACTCGCGTCGCTCGGCCTCATCTTTGCGCTCCTCCGCGGTCTTCATCTTGCGACCACCCTGTACAATGGTTGTGCCGATGCTGGGCTCGGCCATGGGAGCCGTGGACAGCTCATCATTGACAAACTCCTCCATGGTGAATGACTTGTGGGCCTTGCGCTCATTTCTATCTTTGGGACGGCCAGTCTCCATGAGGACTCGGTTTTGTTTCGGAGGTCGGTAGATTCCGGTCGAATTGACGTCCTCGTTGCGTTGCTTGACGGCCTCATCGTCAATCAGGTTGGCGAGGTTGGGGGCCGCCGCCTTTTTCCCTCTCCGCGACTGTAGTAGTCGGTGGCTCTGCCCATTATCCTCGCTGGATTCGTCGCCGCTGTCCTCTTGATCTGATTCTGAGCCTGAATCATCGTCCTTTGACTTGGCTTTGGTCTCGTGGTCAGCAGTGCGCTGCGCATCTGCTGCGGTTCGGAGAAATCGCTCGATAGAGAAGCGCAATTTTTCCTCCAGCGGTCTGGCGCCCCTCTCGAGATAGAGTCGGAGTTCAACAAGCTTGGAACGAACTTGTTCGTCCAATACCTGGCTGTCGGTAGCATTCGACTTGTGATTGCGGAGTTTGAGAAGAATCAGAAAAACGAGGTTCTGCAGATACGACAGAAGCAATTCGTTTTTGACGTCAAGGAGCGAGATGCCATCCTTGGGGTGCTCAATGTTGGCAATGCTGGGGGCAGCCTCCTGTGTCAAAGACAATGACTGCGTCAATGAAGTCAGGAGTGCTGATAGTGTAGTTGGCGCAGCCATTTCGCTCAATGTTGAGGATCGAGAAAAATTGGTTGGATTGATACAATCGAAATCATGGACAAAAAGGGAGAAGAGAATAGATGAAAGAATTCGACAAAGACTTTGCGTGCGAAACTTTTTAGTGGGGCTGACTGGTAAATTCTGCAGCGCCTTCTCCTTTGGCTTTGACTTCTTGTGCGGCAGCGGATCTGCTCCTGACTAAGCTGCTTCGGGCAACAGTGTTCAGATGGGACAAACTCGAATGTCGGCCGGGACGACGCAACAGCCACATTACACTTGTCGTGCCATGTCGCGGACTACTGGCTTGGATTCTGAGGGAAACGGCATTTTTGTCATCGCATCCATATTGACTTTGTTCGGCTGTCTCCAGACGTCTTGGGACGCCGAGGTTTGAAGTTCGACCATCTCAGTTTTCCGCTTTGGCCACTCACTTGCCATCACTTGTCACATTGATCTCTCCGACTCAGGCAGGCAGGGCTTCTGACCACGAAACACGATAACATCTTAGTCGACAACCCGACCTATACGACCTTTCTTTTGTCCCCCCCCATTTCCCAACGACCGATGTGCTATGTTGTAGGCAGAGACTCAACGGCGAGGAATTCCAACATGTATTTCAAATATACTGCGCCGCGAGCGCTTATCGCCGTCGCGCTTGTCGCGCCGCAGCTCGCCTCTGCCTTTTACCTTCCAGGTGTAGCTCCGACCTCATACAAGCCGGAGGATCTGGTACCGCTATACGTCAACAAGATCTCCCCGGCTATTGGTCCGGACTATAGACTACACTCGGTTGTCTCGTTCGATTACTACCACCCGGCTTTTCAGTTCTGTCAACCCAGCGGCGGGCCCCAGGCTGTCTCGGAGAGCTTGGGCAGTATCTTGTTTGGAGACCGAATCATGACTTCGCCGTTCGAACTGCGCATGCTCCGAAACGAAACTTGCAAGTCCTTGTGCAAGGTCACATATGGAGAGAATCAGAGGTCCTTTATCAACGACAGGATCTACCAGGGCTACAACCTGAACTGGCTCGTGGACGGATTGCCGGCCGGCCAAAAGATTCAGGACGAAGTCACCGGTACTACCTTCTACAGCCCCGGCTTCGCACTGGGCGATTACCAACTCTCCGAAACTGAAGGCGATGACGAGAAACTGTCCTTTAACAACCACTACGAGATTTGGGTCGAATACCACGAGGTGAATGGCAATCCGAATAAGCTGCGTGTTGTTGGTGTTGTTGTGCAACCCTCGTCCAAGTCGTACTCGGGCGAGCCAGACTGCTCAGACAGTCATGCACCGCTCATTTTGCAGGATGGAGGCAAAGACCAGGACGTCCGCTTCAGCTACAGCGTCTTCTGGAGAAAGTCCGACACGGCTTGGGCCACCCGATGGGACAAATATCTTCATGTCTTCGACCCCAAGATTCACTGGTTCTGGCTCATTGACACGGCCATTATCGTCGTGATCCTCGTCCTGACCGTCATGTCGATTCTGGTCCGTACATTGAAGAAGGACATTGCGCGCTACAACCGTCTCGACTCCATCAACCTGGATGATCTCAGTGGCACCTCGGCCGTCGAGGACGGTGTGCAGGAGGATTCGGGTTGGAAATTGGTGCATGGCGACGTCTTCCGCAATCCAGCGCATCCTCTTCTGCTGTCGGTTCTGTTGGGCAGTGGTGCTCAGCTCTTTGTCATGACGGCGAGCACCATTGTGTTTGCTCTGCTCGGTTTCTTGTCCCCTTCCAATCGTGGCTCCCTCGGAACCATTATGGTTATTCTTTACACAATCCTCGGGTTCGTCGGGGGATACATCTCGGCGAAAACATACAAGGCCATGCAGGGAGACAAGTGGAAGATGAACATTGCTCTGACCCCGTTACTGGTCCCTGGTATTGTGTTTGCCGCCTTCTTCCTTCTCGACCTCTTCCTGTGGGCCAAGGAGTCTTCCGGAGCCGTGCCTTTTACCACCATGCTGCTCATCCTCGCCATCTGGTTCCTCATTTCCATCCCGCTGTCCGTGGTTGGCTCCTGGTTTGGTTTCAGAAGCAGCCAGATTGAACCTCCAGTACGGACGAACCAGATTCCTCGCCAAATCCCCCCTGCCACCACGTATCTGCGCCCGATCCCAAGCATGTTCATCGTTGGCCTGCTGCCCTTTGGCGCCATCTTCGTCGAACTCTACTTCATCATGAGCTCCATCTGGTTCAGTCGAATCTACTACATGTTTGGCTTCCTCTTCCTCTGCTACGGCCTCATGGTCGTTGTCTGCGCCGCCTCGACCATCCTCATGACATATTTCCTGCTTTGTGCGGAGAACTATCACTGGCAGTGGCGATCGTTTCTTGCTGCTGGCATGAGCGGTGGTTACATTTTCCTCAACTGTCTGCTGTATCTCGTCACCAAGGTGAAGCTGAGCGGCTTGGCAGGAATCGTCTTATACGTGGGCTACAGCGCTCTCATTTCTTTCCTTTTCTTTGTTCTTGCCGGTACGTTGACGAAACACGCCTGTGTTTATACTCTCGTTTCCGCTCATTTCCTTGCTCAGCAGCTGTTTGTTCATTTCTATTTTTCACTCCTTTTTTTCCTTTTTCCCTTTCCCTTTCCCTTTCCCTTTCCCTTTCCCTTTTCCTTTTCCTTTTCCTTTTCGTCTCGTGGGTACATGAAACAAGAGCTAACATGATGGATGTGATTAGGCACCATTGGCCACTTTGCTAGTTGGTGGTTCGTCAGAAAGATCTACTCGTCCATCAAGATTGACTAGAATCTCCACTCGTAACGGGTCGGGATCTGTGCCAACTGCAGGCACAGTGGGAGCACCAAGGTCCCCGGGTAAAATAATCAACAACCGGCTCACGATCTCGCCATGTTTTCATTTGTAACACTATTTTGTATCATCAGTGAATGCAGTGCGAATGCTTCAAGGCTTTGCAGACGGGGTTGTTTGGACGGCACAGCTCCCAGTGTCAACTCTGCGTGGTCAAAGAGGGAAAAGACGACGACGACGACGAGGTAAAGAAAAAGTGCATGTTTGCGAGGGAGGGAAAGGGAGGGGATGGGGTGATATTTTCTTAATAGATAGATTTTTCAAAAGACATTTTTTTTTTCATTCAAGAAAAAAAGCAAGTGCGGATATGGGATGTGTTCTTCAAGTTCTTTGACGGGACTAGTTCACTAAATAACAAGTGAAATTTATATCGGATATGGTCTTATAAGTACACGAAAAAAAAAAATCTTGGCTTCGCTTTTACTCGTCGTCATCGTCATCGTCATCGAGGTCGTCCAGGTTGGTAAACTGGAACTGCTTCTTTTCTCCCGCTCCCGCATGGGGCCTCGGAGGCGCTGGTGCGTCAGGCTGGCCACCAATGAGACTCGCCCGCCTCCATGCTTCTTGTTCCTTTTCTCTCTGCCGCTCTCTTTCCACGCGAGCTCGTTTGCGCTCTTCTCGCAGCTGTTTCTCGCGTGCTTCGCGCTCGGCCTGCTCCCGCTCCTCCTGGGCCTTTCGCTCCTCCTCTTCTTTGCGCTTTCGTTCTTCCTCCGTGGCAGGATCATAGCCTGTCGGATCGACGCCCTTCTCCAGGAGCATCTGGTAGGAGGCCAAGGCCCCCGAGCGGATTTTGTCCTCCAACGGCCAGGGAAAGAAGACCTGGCCCGATAGCGGATTGAGGTATTGACTCATCCCCTCGGGCAGGCTTGTATTCGTACTGGTCGTGGTATGCTGAGAGGGCTGGTCGGGGGTCACGGTGGGGGTGCCATTCAGGGCAGGACTCTGCGGTTGCGAGGGAGTTGGGGCGGACGGCGTGAGGGCGGACTGTGATTGCGATTCGGGATTGGGTGTCTGAGCCTGCGTCTGGGTCTGATTCTGCGTGTGTGTCCGGATCTCCAGTGTCATGCTGGCCCCTTCTACGGTTGCCGCGGGAGGAAGCGTCGTTTTGCTAATCCGCCGGGCATAGCTGAGGAGTTCCTCGTAGGCGATTGGGTAGTTGGGTTCCGAGGGGTACGTGGTCGTGTGAGTGGTGACGATATCTTTGCGGGTGTTGGCGAGGCTGGTCAGCGTGTCGCGGATCTGGGTGTCCAAGATGGCGGACGATTTTCGAAGTTTTTGGATTCGTAAATAATTGTTTTGATGTGTTTCCACTGCGAATACAGTAAGAAAACGTCGTCAGTCTGCCGTTGAGTATAGCAAGGGAAAGAGAGTGAAGGGGCAAAAAAACGTTGTTGTTTTTGTTTTTGTTTTTTGTTTTTATTCCATTTACCTTTCTCGAGTCCTTTGCTCAGTTCGACGTCTGCTGCTTTGAGCTCTTCAGCATGGACAGTAGACGGGTGATATTTGGTCACGGAGTCAATCAAGTTCGACAGAGCCTTCTCTAATCGCTCGAAGCGAACGTCGATGTATTTGTCCATTTGTTTGGACGCGTGTGCGCCTAAAGGAGGGAGAGGAGGGATCACGGACTAAAAAGTACAAGGAAGTTTGAGAGCGCCTTTGCCAGGAGAGTCGCAAGGCTGATGAGAGTAGCTGTTGTGGAGCCAGTTCCGCTGCACCTGATTGGCTGTTGAACCTCCCAAAAAAAACCATGGTGGCTCCGGCCTCAGGCCAACAGCATCTTCCGGTCTGTCCCGCCCCGTCGGCAAACTTGCGCATCGAGACATCTTCAGGAATTATCCCGTCCAAGCAATTGATTTCTCGAGACAGGCTCCGACTGCCAATTCTTCGCCCAAGATGGTTTCCCAAGTAAGTGCGCCTGCTGCCGTCGATTTTAACAAGGACTTTTTCTCCATCCTGTCTCGACCTGGGCCTGCTGTCGAGTTTCGATCACTGACCATCCATGTGGTGTACAGACTCCTGTCCGCGCTGCGGAATTCAAGAGCGCCTACGGACCCAAGTACGTTACGAAAACAGCTTCGCCATATCGATGAAAGAAGAGGGTTTCTTTTGAGAGTGGCAGAGTTTTGTTGTGGCAGTGCAGCTTGAGCTAGTGGAACCGAGCGAGTGATCAAACGACGATACTAACGATGCAATTTGCAGGTATGCTTTCCAGCCCAACCTGAAAGGCTGGAATAAGACTACCATGTACCGAGCGTAAGTTCTCCAGTCGACTTGAGGTGTCGGGAGTGGCGGAAATGGGCTGGTTTGGGGAATGCATATCTGTTGAACAAATGGACACGCACATCGCGACCATGGACGTCTCTCGCTCTGGCCTTGCTTGGACGGGCCCTGGCACGAGCATATTCCGCCCCAGCAAGCTGCTTCCTCCAAATCGAGTCTCTTCGTTGGCTTTGGCGAAGGCAAAAAAAAAAATAGGTTGAGGGTAGATTTTGCGACAAATGACTGACACGTCGGTAGCGCTCTCCGAAGTGCCCCCTTTGGCGGCGCTGCCGTTGTCGGTCTCTTGTTTTACATCTCAGGTATTCCGCGTGTCAAGGAGGACATTCTGCAGGTTGGTTTATGTGATCTCACGTGGAGATATATATGGCCGCCAGTTAACACTTCGACACAGAAAATCCCCTTCGCCGGCCGATACTTCGTCAAGGAGGAGATCCATCCTCAGGACAACGTATGTTCTAGTCTACACCAGATCTCGTACTGTACATCATCATGCTAACGAACTTTAGCCTTTCTAAGCAAAATCTTTTGGTGGAGTATGGACTGTAGATTAACGATGCCCTGACAACGATGAGGGTCTTTCCTTTGTATAAGATACTCAAAATAGAATGCTTTCCGATGCGCGCTTTTAGTGCCCTTTTGAGTATTGTCTGGCCACTTGGAATCTGGTTATCCTGTGATTCAGTGTGATGTGGTGTACGTGACCTTGAACGAGAATTAAGATCAGTGCTACTCAGTGAGCATGACAGTGAAAGTCCTCTTGAGTCTCCCTCAGGTAGCTATTCAAGCTTTTTTCGTATTCCAAAACTTCCAAAAGACATGTGAATGAATTAACAATGCATGAGTTGCGGATCATGAACGACATCACACAGTGCTCATACAGTGTTAATGATACTGTTTATATTGATTCCCGAGCTTCCTTCACTTGAGTTCGGACGGTGGCTACTCCTGTCCTTCATGAGCCATGCTTGGTCCGCATGAAGACGATTCCTGTCCTCCTTTATTCACGGCACAATGCACTAAACGTTCAAAACTCACACTCTCGTTGAATCTCTCCTACTTGAGATCAATGCCGTGATATCGAGCTCGATATCCGGACACTTCCTCATCGGCGGGCTTTGAGGTGGAGGCCACGATTCAAACACGACCACCATGGCCATCAACGCTCACTTGGAGACTTTTGGCACAACATCTCTGGCCACTTTGATTCTATCTGTGCCTGTTTTCATCTTTCTGTCGAGGCAAACGAAACAGATATACAGCATTTTCGTTCCGTTTTCCGGTGTCGTCTTGTTGACTGTTGCGTGGTTCACATCGGTTTCCCGCGCGGTTCCACAGCCATATCTAGTAAGATTGCCTGGGTATTTTTTTTTTTTTTAGATGTTCTTCGCTCACAGCCCATCTACAGGATGAGATATTCCATATTCCACAAGCTCAGAAATACTGTGAGGGCAGGTTCCTCGAGTGGGATGACAAGATCACCACGCCCCCAGGCTTGTTGGTGGACTACAACCCCCCTTTCTCTATGGGCAGCACGGAACTAACGGCTGTAGATATATTTTCTCTATACTTCTGCAAAAAGCAGTCAACGTGATCGGCACCCCGTGGCTCTTTGATTGCGGTGCCGGTGCCCTCCGCTTCACCAACGTTCTGGGTCTCATGGTACTGGCATATCTGGCGCTACAGTGCCGTCATGAAATAGAATCACGCCTTGAATCACGTCTTGATGCTGCGCATTCTTCTGCGCCGCCCAGGGCAATCTCGGCGTATGCCATCCATACAGCCGTCAATATCGCTCTGTTTCCGCTGCTGTTCTTTTTCTCGGGACTCTATTACACCGATGTCGTCTCAACCGCCGTCGTGGTGGCCGCGTTCCTCAATCACCTGAAGCGAGTGGGACGAGACCGCACCTTCTGGATGAATGATGTGATGACAGCATGTCTTGGTACCGGCGCGTTATTCATGAGACAGACAAACATCTTTTGGGTTGTGGTCTGGATGGGTGGTCTAGAGGCGGTTCACGCCATCAAGACGTTGAAACCTGAACGCGTTGACCAACCGTCCATGACCACGTTGAATGCACAATTGAAGTTTTATTTTTGCAGATACTCGGTTGGCGATGTACATGATCCTCCTCTCGGTCTTGCCTGGCCGGACGGTAAGACTCCGATTCGTTCCACATGCAGTGGAAAGTGTCGTGCTGATTCGATATGGCTTTCAGATATGTTGTTTACTATCATCAGCTTTGGCATAGCGGCGTTGTGTAATCCTCTTCGAGTATTACGTCAAATATGGCCATACATATCTGTTCTCGTCGCCTTTGTCGGCTTCATAGTATGGAATGGCGGTGTTGTTCTCGGTAAGTACTACTTTCTCTTATGGACTTTGTCGCGGCAAATCGCTCTTCTTCTTCTTCTTCTTCTTCTTCTTCTTTGTCTTACTAATGGTTTATAACAAAAGGGGACAAATCAAATCACATTGCCACTCTTCATCTTGCACAAATGCTGTACATCTGGCCATTTTTCGCCTTCTTCTCCCTCCCACTCCTTTTGCCTTGTGCGGTACCTCTTCTCGACACGGCTATCGCTTTGTTTGGCGTCCAGTCTCGCCAGCCAGAGGCAGTTTCGTCAAGCTCGACCGGCTGCGATGAGATTTCCGAGCAGCGGTTCGTGTCTCGCAAGGACGTAATCACTTCCAACTGCGATGCCGGCACTCCGTCTCGTCCCCACAATGACAACTCGTCTCCCGCAAAGCTCTCGCCCGCTCTAGGAACCGCATGCCTGATCTTCGCCTCTCCTCTCCCCCTCTGGCTACTCTATCTTTTCGCCACTCTGGCTGCGTCAGCCGCCATTGTGAAATTCAACACCATTGTCCATCCGTTCACGCTGGCCGACAACCGCCACTACATGTTCTACATCTTCCGGTATACCATCCGCCGCGGCAGTCTAGTCCGGTTGCTGCTCATCATTCCTTACACACTCACCCGCTGGATGGTCTGGGCCACCCTGGCAGGCTTCCCCGACTTGATGACCTCGACGCGCAACGCACCATCTTCATCGTCGCGCCACAGCGTCTCCCACCAACCTCCCGGCCTATTCACCAGCCACGCCTTCCGAATCGCGTCCAGCAGTCAGGAGAGGCCTACCAGCGCCGCCCACCTCAAGGACACCAACAATGCCGTACTGACGCCCCGCCGAGTAGCCGATCCGCTCGCAACCTCATGCACATCAATCTCGACATCCACGGCCCTCGTCCTCCTCCTCACAACAGCCCTGTCACTAATGACGGCCCCCCTCGTCGAGCCTCGCTACTTCATCCTCCCATGGGTCATGTGGCGCCTCCTCGTCCCGGCCTGGAGAATCCACGGCCCCCATCCCTCAAAGAGCACAACCGCCCCGTCCCAGTCCCGCATGGGGCAGCTACTCGCGCTATCGGAGCGGTATGACGCGAGGCTTGTCCTCGAGACCCTGTGGCTCATGGCCATCAACGTGGCCACGGGGTATATTTTCCTCACAAAGCCATATATATGGAAGGATGAGAATGGCGTGGTCTTGGATGGGGGGCGTCTACAGCGATTCATGTGGTGAGCTCCGTCCCAGCACAGAGACTTGCAAAATCACATGCTAGAGCCATAATGAGGGCATCTGGTGGTACAGAATTTCTTTTTTTCTTTTCTTTTCATCTATTTTTTTTTTCCCTCCTCTTTCCCTCCTCTTCCCTTGTGTAGCGCGGGGCATGGTAATGCACCACAGGCAGCGTAAACGCATAGAGTATACATGTCAACAGCAAAAGATCAAAGCCTATAATTCAAAGACCAAATGAAAACGCCGTTACACAAATTCCCACTCCAAGGTTTCCGTCATGTTCACGTGTTAAGTGCATTGTCCCATATCCGTAGTCAAACCCATTCGTAAAACCCATTTCCGCATGGCCATGTCCCGTTCCCAGAATACAACTAAAAAGAAGAAGAAAAAAAAAGAAAAAAAAACCAAGGACTCCGAAGACCCTCATCCTGCAATGCTTTTTTTCTTTCCTTTCTTTATTTTTTTTTTCGTTTCACTTTTTATTCTTTTACCAAAAAGAGTCACCTCTTTTTCACCATCACCACTGATCTTTACAGACTCAGTCGATCCAAACTTAATCCATCATTACTCCTGACCCTCCTCACGACGCCCAGTTTGAAGAACCTCTCCTCTCCACCAGCTGTCCTCCCTCCAATATACCACTTATCGGCGCCAATGGCATCTCTGAAGCCCTCACTACTACTATCGCTTCCGCGTCTCCGCCCCGATGCTGACGTGCTAGGTATGGGAATGCCCGAGGCGGAGCCGCCCGCACCGCGAGGCGAGTGAATGGAAACACTGGTCCGCGGAGAGCGACTACTCGATTGCTGAGTCGATGCCGTGGCTGCGGATGTGGAAATTGCTCGCGCCGCAGCAGCCTGCGTGTACGCTGTGGTTGTGGCAGACGAGGTTCCAACGGCGGTGGTTTGATGCTTGTTTGGCTGCGGGTTGGTTTGCAGCGTCGGGCCTTGTTGGCGAAAGGCGGACAGAAAAGAAGAGAGAAAATAGGGGCGTTGGTATGGCATTTTGTGTTGTTCTCCTCTGGTTTTTTTGTTTTTGTTTTTTTTTTTCTTCGTCGCGGAATATTTGGGGCGAGATATGAACCGTGAAGGATCTGACTTTGATGGGTAAAATGTACAGGACGAGGGGTTTCGAAAGACGAATGGAGGGTTTATATATATATATATATATATATATATATATTGTCCGCTGCAGCCGACGATGCTGCTTACGCGGGACACTCGTATCGCGCGGTTGGCTATCTGTGGGTAAATGACTATTTTGCGGACAAAAGCGCGTTTGACTTCTTGTTGACAGAGGATCGGACCGGAGAAGGAAAAAAAAAAGTTGCAATGTTGTTGACGTTGTTAGCCCAGCTGCCGGTAGCAGACGGGCTATTTCGCAGATCCGGATTGAGATGACGATCGACAATGGACAGCCTCAGCACATGTAGATGCTGGCGTTCGCGAGACCAGGTTTTAACAAACTTTGTCGATGGTTTTTCTTCGATGGCAAGATGTCTTTTATCGTATTGTGTGGTGCGCAGAGGATGTAATGTGCGACGTTGTTGCCGTCTGAACCTTGGCTTCGTCGGCAAAAGCCGGGGCGAGCGTGGTCGCCTGGCTCCTGGCCGGGCGGCAGGAGCAGGAGAGTTGGGACGGTGAGTCATCATTGATGGATGGCAGGAACACAATAGGACAGGCCGTTGGCTCGGCGAGGATGGGGCTGACTTGGACTCGCATTGTGTGCAACGTGTACAAGTCGAGCGACTTGGATAAGTATGTGCGTGCTATATGGACCCGTAGGTTCCTGTACACGTGCAGGCGCATGGAAGGAAGGCGCGGCGGGGACAGCACCATCCGTGGGTTGACGGGCACCAATCAATCGCGACAAGAAGGATCAAACTTGCAACCCACCATGCCATGACGTTGTTGCATTTCAGGTCAATGTCACTGGTATCCTACAAAAAAAAAAAAAAAAAAAAAAAAAAAAACCAAATAACCCACTGGCTACAGGAGCCAGATAAACTTATGCGCTCGCATGATGCCTACTCTCCAGTGTCGCATGGTTCGTTAATGATGACACTTCCCCACCGTCAGTCACATGGTGCGAAGCCATGCGAAACCTACCAAGTACCTAAGGTAAGTCGGTCTTGATGTCAGTCGTCGCAGAATTTCCCTCGGGCAGGTCAGTCGTCTGGGGCAAAAATTCAGAGGCTGATGTTTTCTGAGATGAGACATTGCGCATGAGCCGGTATGTACGACATATGCACGTGCGTAAGTACATCCACGTGAGCGTATATCTACATGGACCATAGACCAGCAGTATTTAAAACTGCCAATCCCTCTCCTCTGGCAATAAAACCTCGGCATCTCTTGAGCTTTTTTTTTTTTTCTCGAATAAGTTGGGACTGCGCTACCTCGACAAAAGAATCTCGCCAGCTGGACTTTGCAAACACGCTAGAGACAAGAAAAGAAACGTGAAAAAAAAAAAAAACAAGACACAAAAATGCCGTCCTGGCGAGCACGTCTGATATCATGGGCTCTCTGGTACTGCAGTAAAGGATACTTTACAACGACCGACAGAATCCACAGACACATCGCCAGAGAACACAAGGCCTTTCACGACCACAGGCCTCCAAAGTCCTTTCGGCCGCGCTTCATCGTCGAGGAGCGCCAGGTAGACGGCTACCCAGTCTACGACATCTCACCCAAAACAGAGACGCCCAATCGAGCCCGGGTTTTGTATCTGCACGGCGGGTCCTTCATGTTTGAAATCAAACCGCAGCATTGGACATTCATCGCCATGCTGGTCGAGAGACTGCAGGCGACAGTGACGGTGCCCATCTACCCGTTGGGGCCAGAGAAGAAGCTCAAGGACCAGTATGCCATGCTGCAGCCCATCTATGACGAGATGGCCGCCTCGAGGGAAGACTCACCCTTTTTCGCCATTGGCGACTCCGCGGGCGGTTGCATGGCGCTTGTTCTCACCCAGGAGGCCATTCGGAACGGAAAGAACACGGCGGCGGGGCTGGTGGCCATCACGCCTGTCGTGGATGCCACTTTCACGAATCCAGAGGCCCACGAGGTATCCCGCACCGATCCGTGGCTCGACATAGTCGGGTGCAGGGAGTGCGCAGAGCTCGTCCGGGGAGACTGGTCGCTGGACGACCGTCGGACGAGCCCGCTGTTTGGCGAAGCGGACGAGTTGCCGCCCATGTTTATCATGACGGCGGAGAATGACCTACTGTCGCCCGATGCGAGACGGCTCGTGGACAAGGCCAGGGCCGCAGGGAGGGAGGTGACGCATGTGGAAGGACCGGGCATGATGCATGTATGGCCGTTGATGCTCCCCGACCACGACGGCAAAGAGGCCATTGATGGAATGGTGGAATGGATCAACGGCTTCGACAGATAGAGGGACCAGCCGGTTTTAAACGTCTTATGCAGCTCGCCCAAGTCGGCAAGTACACTTAATGAAGGCATGACATCATGATTCTCGCGGAAAAATACCCACTCTGCGCTGTCTATCCATCTCGCACACGTGAAGGAGTCTGCCATACTTTAGTTGACGTCGTGTGTTGTTCATCTCGGCAGGGAACAAGAGGCAAAAAGACCCAAAACACTAAAAATCTCTTGCTTCATCGTCATCATTCATCAGGATGCGCAGGAATCATCCCCCCCCCACAAACTAGAGCAAAAATGAAATGCTATCTAACCATACCACGCAAACGCAACAAGCCATGACAACACAAAACCCAGCCATGCCGTGCCAAGAAGAAAACAAAAGGGGGTGAACCACCATTAAATACAGTATAAAGAAGTGCTTTCCGTGAATCGGACCCACCAAGACGCCAACACTCTCGTGTATGCAAAGCATTTGATGAGCGGAATAAAGAATAATAGAAAAGACAAAAAGAGGGGGGGAAGAGGAAGAAAGGGGGGAAAGGTGGGAATATAGCCGAAACCACGCTCTTTTTTTTCTGACTCCTTGTCCCGAGATAATGCGCATGTATGAAAAAAAAAAGGTAGAGGGGTTATTATATCAAAGACTTTGGTGGCACGTTGGGATCCTTGTCCTCCTTGACTAGACCGACCCGTTCCTCTTCACTGGGGCCAAAATGGCGGCGAAAGACTCGGTTGAAGGAGAATTGCCGTCGACTTGCCTGTGACGGCGGCAGGGGCAGCGGCGGCGAAGGAGACGGCGAAGGACTGCCCTGAGCAATCCCGCCCCCGCTCTCGCTGTTGTTCGTGCTCACGCACACCTTTGCAGTGTTGTGCTCGCTGTCTTGACCATCCTCAGCTTGCTCGCCGACAGGCACCTGATCAGCAGCCGCCTCGTCGTCGCGTGGTTGCGTCGGAACAACAATACGAGTCAGGGGCACGGGTTTCGAGGGGCGGAACGACTTGTCCACCGGATACTCGTCTTCATAAATCGGCAGGGTGTTACTAGTACGCGGGCGCGCCCGAACGGTGCCGATAATGCTCGAAAACAAGGTGCTGCGGTCCGCCTCCGCCTCCGCCTCTGTCTCCTGGTCCTCGTCTTCTGAGGGAAAGCGCGACATGCCGAGAGGAGGATGAGAAATGGTGGGAGTCATCACCGCGCGAATAGAGGGTGTCGGCGCCGTGGGGGACGTGGCCGCTCGCGCTCGCAATCCGGCCGCCAACGTTCTCCGTCGCCGTAATCCATCCCACTCATACTCTGACGCGCCATCTTCGGTGATGGGCGCCATGTTTTCCGCCATCTTCTCCTCGTGCAGTCTCTTCAATTCATCCGCCTCCATTCTCAGACGAGTCTTGGAGATGCGTCGCACGATGGCCGCTGTCCCACGGATTGCATCGGCTTTCGGCTCCGACTCAGGCTGTTCCTGCTCGCCAATTGTTTGAATCTGGTCGAGATCACCTTTAAAGACGGCAGCGTCCGGAACGTCCTTGGCGGACTTTGATAACTGCAACAAAACAACCCCTGAGCAAATTGTGAGGAAGCCTAGAATAACAGTGGTGATTTCTGGGGCCGTTCCTTTGAATCCCCGAAACAAAATTGTGGATGTAATGATGGTTGTGCTTGTAAAGTAAACATAATACGTAGGTGTGACAAGGGCTGCGTTGAAGATGTTGAGCGCTTTCTGTTGAACAAGGGAAAAGGAAGAAGGCAGAAAAGAAAGAAAGAAGCGTCGTCAGCAATGGCGTCCAAGTAAAATGAAGAGAGGCGCGTAGGAGCAAAACATCAAGAAGGGGGAGCAGGCAAGGGAGAAGAAAACTGCTCACATTCAAGAAAATGATTTCTGTCAAAAGCGTACAAATGACAAAGATAAGCAGGACCCAGAGAAACCAATGTGTATACTCGGGTTCTCCCCTGATCCATGCCACGATAGCCGCACCGAGGCCTTGTGTCGACACAACACTGAGACCACCGATCCAACTACAGATGGAAATGTAGACCAGCATGTTCTTCTTGCCCCATCTAGGAGCGGCGAACAAGGCGGTGAGGACGGAACCAGCAATGATGCACCCCGCATAGGACAGGAAGCCAGGCGTGACAAACCTGACGCGCATGTCCTCGATGTTGATGACGGAGGATTCCTGCGGTCCATTCAGAGCTATGATCAGGGAGCCAATGATACACAAAAAGCACGCGACCTTGCCCACCATGCTCAGTCGCTCCTTCAAGAATATGGCGGACAGAATGGCGGTGACGACCACGGACAGCGCACCGAGGGGCGTGACGAGAATGGCATCCGTGAAGGCGTAGGCGATGAAGTTGAGGATCTCGCCAAAGATCATGAGCGACATGCCCCCCCACCAATAGGCATTTTTGAGGTAGCCGTAGCCCTCGCCCGCGACTTCATTGTACTTTTCGTTTGCTCGTAGCAGTCCAACCTTTTTAAGAACAAAGGACGTTCCGATGAAAAATCCGGATGCTACAGCCAGAGCCACGCCGATGACTTTGTAGTATTCGGGTCGACCGGCCGTGGACACGATGATGCCGCCGCCAACAGGATTGCCATTTCTTGCCTCGATCATAGGAGCCGCCTCCATGATAGTTTTCGATCGATAGATGGCGGGCGGAAAGAAACGAAACGAAAGAGACAAAAAAGAAAAAGACAACTACGACATTGGCGTGCACATTGGGTAGTCTTGTCAAAAACTTGTTCAATCGAGTATTGGTGTCGTTCGGGCTAGCCGGAAGAGCCGCAGGTTGGACGGCCCAGTCGAAGCCGTGCTAGAGTGGTGAGAATGCTTCCGAGAAATAGAAGCGCAGGAGAAAGAGAAGCCGGTTCGAAGGGGGGACCTCTATTCTGAGAACCAAAAAAAAAAAAAAATGGCAGACGGAGCTAACAGAGACTCGTGTTGGTGTGCGTGTGGTGATGGCGGATTATCGAAACAGACAACGCATAGACATGAGGAGGGGTTTCGACAAAGGACTCGAACAAGCAGGGCAATTCGACCCGGTTGATATCGGAATAATGCCCCTGTTGGAACGACCCATTAAGAAATCTGGTCGGCCAACAAGAAGTCGGGTCCGGGGTTGTCGTGATTTTTTTGAACTTGCAATCAGAAGTCGTTATCCAACGTCAATTTGCCCAGCAGTTTGCCTAGCAGTTTGGCTAGCAGTTGCCGGGGCAAGTGACGAACCCCACTTGGAGTGGACGGAGCAACACGTTGACTGGCCCGTGGTTTTGGCTGGCGCCTTGGGCCACGCAGAGCTGGTCCAGCCGTCCAATCATATTCTAGCATGCTGGCGTGCTGCCATGTGTGTGCCGAGTCCGACAGGGAACTTAAAAGCCTGCTGGGGGTGTGCAATGCGCCCCTTGAATAATTTTACACATCTGCATGACAGGGGGGTTCAGAGCCAATCATGTTCGTGGGATCGGAAACTATCATCATCCATCTGTACAGGGGGTACCACCTTATTTCCAAGGAGCGGCCGGTATCTACAGATGGAGCACGATGCTTGCGATCAATATAAGGGGTGCATTGTATTATTCAAGCATAGTGTGGCATGCATGCTATTCATGTTTGCCATGTGCAAGCAGCGAAACGGAAATCTCTTCCAGATACGCATCCGAGTTGGGCGGCCGACCCAAAAACGCCGCCACCATCTTTGCCTCGTCAACACTACCGCCTTTGTCGAGCACCATCTGGCGATATCGCAATCCTGCCTCGGGATTCATGGCATCGTGGGCGAAGCACGTCTTCCACATGTCGGCAGCGAGCATGTGCGTCCTAGCCACACGGCAACAAGTCAGTCAGATTCACGACGCACTAAACATGACACACCAAGCACGACGCACGCCAACCTCAACACCAGGCTGCATGCATCAACGACATTGCAAATAACCATATACTGAGACACACACACACGCACACACACGTACGATATATAACTGTAATAGTTGGCCTCGTGTCCCCAAATGTAATGTGGTGTAGTACAGTATCCGTTTCCCACAGCACTGCCGTCGGCCGGTCCCAGCAGCCCAGAGACTCGTGTGATGGAGTTGTAGTATTCCTTGGCAATGTCCATCCTTTCCAGCTCCGCATGGCACGACGGGTGATGTATCTTCATGTCGAAAAGGCTCAGCCCAACCTCTCGAGCTGTCTTGATGCCTCCATTGAGCCTCTTCGCTCCGAGGAGCGTGGATACCATCTCGTCGGGGATTTGTCTCTCGGGATCCTGCCGCGAGTGCGGATTCGTACGACGCCAGTAATTCTTATACCGCTCTGATAAGTGAGAGTAATGGCAGCTCATGCTCTTGAGAGGCTCGGAGAGCCAGCACCAGAACTCAAGCAGTTGGCTCGGGGCTTCACCAAAGTCTCGTCTGCCGCGCCAGCCGTGGTATTTGGCATACTTCGTACGGCCCAGGAGGTCGTGCATTCCTACCACGTCCCAGGGTCAATAAACTGCCTGCAAAACAGGCAAGACATGACATCCAAGACTTCATGTAAATGGTCATACTGACCGTGTCCCAACTCATGAAATAAAGTTTTCAATTCATAATGCTGCAGAAGAGCAGGCGTGTTTATCGTCGGAGGCGTCACATTGCATATCAAAGCTGTACCGCTGGCAACGTACTCGCCGTGCCTGTCGATATAGCTCTGTTCATTACCAGCCAAGCATCAGCATTAGTTCTTGACAGACAGAAAGGGTATTCTCGCGGTGACCATTCCGTGACTTCTGGCGTCTGGTTTGGAAATTCCACTCACTGGCCGTATAGTAAAGTTTGCCGCGTGGTTATACTTGCCCTCCCTCGGATACAAGTCCATGTACAAGTGTCCTACGAAGCTTGCGTCGACCAAGTCCTTGACGGTGAAGATCTTGACATCCTCGTGCCAAACCTCGTCATCCCTCCTGTCCAGCAGCTCCACAATCTCCAGATGAAAGAGCTTTTCAAAAATGTCCAGCATTCGCCGCAGCACAAAATCTGCCGGGAAATACTCCGCTATCAATTCACCACTGACATTGTGCCCCCGAAGCATCATGTCATGGTAGTAGTGAAAGTCCCAGAAATGGATGGCACCCCCATCGGCGCGCAAGTCTCCAAGAGCCTTCAATTCGGACTCCACGAGAGGGCGAAGCTTCGTTGAGAGGTCGTGGAGCAGGTTCAAGACTGCCTCGGGCGATTTCATCATGCGGCGCGACACCAGCTGGTGGTTGTAAGACGAGTAGCCAAGCATGCGAGCCGACTCGTCTCTCGACAAGATGGTCTCCCGAAACAAGGGTGCATTGTCCGAGTGTATGTACTCCTTCGCCAGGAATACCTTTTTCCGCGTCTCCTCGTTGCTGCACTTACTCAGGACTCTGCTCGTCATCGGTGTGCGCAGCGGGATGAGTCGCCTTCCATCCTCGTCCTGCTCCATGTCATCAAGCATGGCTCTCGACATGCCCCCGAGCTCATGCTCGTGAACTCAGAGACTTCCTGGATCGGCAGCGAGGTTCTTGATAAACGTCGCGCGCAGATCAGTCCCGCGCTCCATCGTCTGCTCGAAGCGGTGTCTCTGTTCCGCCGGCAGCTTCAACCCCATGTTGATGCACGCAACGTGTGTATCAGACAGTAGCCGCTGCGATTCCTCATCCAGAGCCTGTGGATCTTGTTTCTTCACCACGGCATCGACTAGTGCGAATATTGCTTCAAATCTGTAGATAGATCTCAAAGCCCCCTGTATTGCCTTGAAGGCCTCGGCTGCAGCAGCGCGAATCTCGGCCGACGGCGATACATTCTCGAGGAGAACAATGACTTCGATTTCGCAGCGGATTTCATTTTCTATTCGACTGAGCGGGAGGAGAGTATTTTCGAAGGTTGCTTCGTGCGGACC
Source organism: Claviceps fusiformis PRL 1980 (assembly GCA_000223055.1). Taxonomy (NCBI): domain Eukaryota; kingdom Fungi; phylum Ascomycota; class Sordariomycetes; order Hypocreales; family Clavicipitaceae; genus Claviceps; species Claviceps fusiformis. The sequence goes on from AFRA01000447.1 coordinate 21,343, forward strand.
GACAGATGACGTGATTTCGTTTATGCCATGATTGGCTTTCTGGACGAGCTTTTCTGCTAGAGCGCTGATTTGGGACGGCGCGAGGTTGAATTTCACAGGAGGCGGGTTGCCACTTTGCTTCATCTTGGATGCTAGAGAAAGTATCCCCTTTTTGGCTTGGGTCTATTAGCCAGAGGAATGCTAGATAGGTACCTACTTTTCCAAGGTCGGGTTGTTGTGCTCGCTCCTCCGGTCGGGCACAGAGCATGTCCAAGTATTTGGCTCTCTTCATGAGGTTCACGAGGCAAGCCCGCTTCAATGCCATATTGCTCATGCAAACGTCATACTTGTGCGCGAAGCGTAGATGAACGAATCAACGAGTTCACATCGCGGGAGGAACGCGAAACCCCGCAGAACAAAAGAAGCAGAAAGCAACAGCTGCTTAATGAAGGCAGATGCATGTATATCGCGACCGCATCTGGACTGCCACTGCCCCATGGGCGAAGCACGCGAGGAATCACCACCACTGCCTCCACAACGGGTGTCCTTGCGAGTCGGAATAGGAGGGCACGATGACGACGAGGCAGCAAACCGGGTTCGACGCAGCTGCAAGAGGCTGCAAGAGGCTGTGAGATTGGAAGATGTTGAAGCTGATACGCTTGTTGTATCATAGTATGACCATGCGGCTTTAAGATGCGCATCTATGTTGGGTTGCTTCAAGTTGGGTCGCGCGGCAGGTGCGATGCATGCATGCCCACAGTATTTGTGTTCAGGATCTACGTCCACATCAGGTAATTCCGAACATGTTGCCATGTAAATTTGGTGTGAGAAGTTTCGGTGCTACCTGCGACCCACGGTATATACCAGAACGTCGGACATTACATTCCTGATGATGGCCGATGAGCAACAATATAAAGTGCAAACTAGGCATATGTATTTGAGCGAATTCCTATACTCTAACTGTGCTTTGGGTAGAAGAAAAATTGCAATAAAAAGATTCCCTCGGAATCGTCATGTTCATCTGCATACTACCTACCCAAGGTAAGTACCTTCCCTACCTACTAGGTAGGTAGTTCTCACACACGGATACATGTACGCACATGCCGGCTTGTCCTGACCTTGCGGATCCACCAACCACATCAAATGACAAACAACGCACCAAAATTAACAAAAAAAAAAAAAGGAAGAGCTCCAGTCCAAGTCCAAGATCGTGCTCATCCTGCCCAACTCATCGTCAGTTGAGCGGCTCACACGGGCACCGGGCCCTTCTCCAATCCTCCCAAAGCTGCAGACAATGTCCCCCTCTGTTTTTGGATCGCGTCTTTCCTCCCGTGGTCTCGCCAGCCTGCGCGCCACACGGGGCCGCCCGAGCTTGGGCAACGCACCTCGAAGACAGGCTTCTTCCACATCGACGACCAACGCCGCGTCGGTCACCGGCAGCCGCGCAAAGGCAATCGTGTACGGCAGTGCCCTCGCCGCCACCGCCTACGTTGCCTACCTCTACACGACCGACACGCGCGCGTTCATCCACCGATACATTGTGCCACGCCTGCTCCGAGCCGTGTACCCCGACGCCGAAGACGCCCATCATGCCGGCACAAGGACCCTGAAGACGCTGTACGAGTTTGGGCTGGCCCCTCGTGAGAGGGGAAGCTCCCTGCAGACACCGGAGCTGGCGACCACGGTCTGGGACACGCAACTGAGCAATCCGATTGGCATCTCCGCCGGCCTGGACAAGGACGGGGAGATAGCCGACGTGCTCTTTGGGTTCGGCGCCGGTGTCGTCGAGATTGGCGGCATCACACCGCTCCCACAGCCCGGAAACCCCAAGCCGCGCGTCTTTCGGGTCCCCTCGACGGACGGCATGGTCAACCGCTACGGTCTCAACTCCAAGGGCGCCGACGACGTGGCCAGACGCCTGCGGGACAGGGTCGGCCGGTTTGCGCGGTCCATGGGCATGACGTCGCAGGAGGTGCTGGACGGTGCGGCCGGCGTGCCCCCCGGTAGTCTACAGGCCGGCAGGCTGCTGGCTGTGCAGATTGCCAAGAACAAGGAAACGGACGAGCGGGACGAAAAGGCCGTCGCCGACGACCACGTGTACTGCGTGTCGAGACTGGCCCGCTACGCCGACATTGTCGTCGTCAACGTGAGCAGCCCCAACACGCCCGGCCTGCGGGACCTGCAGGCCACGGAACCCCTGACGAGACTCCTCTCCGCCGTCGTCCAAGAGGCCTCCCGGACGGACAGAAAGACCCGGCCCCGCGTCATGGTCAAGGTGTCGCCCGACGAAGACGAAGACACCCAGCTGCAAGGCATAGTCGAGGCCGTCCGACGAAGCGGCGTCGACGGGCTCATCGTCGGAAACACCACCAAGAGACGAACAGGCCTCGTGCCCCCCGGCGTCAAGCTCACAGCCCAGGAACAAAGGGCCCTGGCCGAAACAGGCGGCTATTCCGGCCCCGCCATGTTCGACCGCACGCTCCGCCTGGTGGGACGCTACCGCAAGATGCTCGACGCGCAGCCGGGACCGGCCTCGCAGACGGTGCTCTTTGCCACGGGCGGCATCACCAACGGCGAGCAGGCCCTGCGGGTGCTCAACGCCGGAGCCTCCGTCGCAATGGTGTACACGGGCATGGTGTACGGCGGGGCAGGCACCGTCACGAGAATCAAGAGCGAGATGAAGAGTCAGTTGGGAAAGTAGAACTGTACCTAGCTAGACGGACGTAATTCATGCATACATACTGTACATAGCCTGCCGGCGTAATTTCTTTTTCCTTTTTTTTTCTTTTCTTTTTTTTCCTTTCCTTTTCCTTTTTCTAGGGTTTTGTTTTTTCCCCTCTTTCCCCCTTTTCCCCCACTTTTCTTCTCCCCCCTAATGTTTTAAACGACATTTAAAATACACACCCATCCATGTCTTTCAAAATAAACATGCATCATGATTTGCGCTTGCCGCCAATGTTCACATACGATACAGGTGAATCATGCTATCCCGTTCAATGGGGTCCCTGGATGGTCCAGTCAGGGGGTTGTTCGCCCCATGGAGCAGCAGCCTATTGTTCTATTCGTGCCATCTATGCTAAAGTCTTTGTTCCACATCTACTTTTCATGAGCCTGCTGCATCCGCATCATCTTGTTTTTGACGCCTGTGAAACACGGCCCCGATCGCCTTGCCGCCTCGGAGAAGGTCCATGTCGCTGTAACGGGAGCCCACGACCGTGAGACCGATCGGGAGCCCGCATTTGCCTTTGAATCCGGGTACGTTCATGGCAGGCACATGTAGAATCGTCCACATGGTGCAGAAGACCTGTAGGGTGTGAGCAGAGCACCATATATCTGCATGCATATGTATGTGATTTCCATCATGCCAGAGGAAGGACTTACGGCTATTCCTGTATTCTCTAGTCCTTCGGGTGCTTCGTCAATGGCGCTCGGTGTGATGATCACGTCGTAGTTCCTGGCTATTTGGTCCCATTCGGCTCGCAGTCTGGCGATGCCGTCGTGGGCTTCCAGAACCTCTTTTGCGCTGGGCAGATCTTGAGCTTCAACAAGCTTGACAATATCGCCATGGATTTTGCTCTTGTCTTCGCGATACTCTAATGGTGCATTCACACGCCATTAGCCATTGACCACAAAAACCTCTTTTACCGGCATGTGAGGAATACCACCAGGACTTACTCGGCAGAAACGCGGCGCGAGCTTCTTGAGCTACGATCGTTTCTCTCCATTTCGTGCACTTGGAAAAGACCTCGGGGAGTTCAACATCCCGGACCTCTCCACCCTGATCTCTGAGCAATTTGTGAGCCAGATCCCAAGCGGCGTGTGTTCCGGGACCGGCATTGGGCCACACGTGCGTCTTGATAAAGGCAATCTTGGCTCCAGCAATGTTCAATGGTCCATCAGGCGCAGGTGCAGTTGTGAGAGAATCCACGCGAAACAACCGGGCCAACATCTCGACATCTTCGACAGTACGACCATAAAAGCCCGCAGTATCGGCTGATATGGAGAACCTACCGACGCCCTCGGTAGAAACTGTCCCCCAAGTGGGCTAGGTGACTTTGGTCAGTCTCATCTCATGGAGCAAAGAGTCTACTGCAAGACGCAGATACCGGACGCATTCATACCTTGAAACCATAACACCCGTTGAAGGAGCCTGGCCGTACAATGCTGCCTCCTGTTTGAGTTCCAATGGCGAGAGGCACTTGGAAATCCGCCACAGCAGCCGCGGAACCAGAAGAAGAACCGCCCGGGGTATGTTTGGGGTTGTTTGGATTGGTGCACGGCCCGCCATCTGTCATGGACGCAAATTCCGTGGTAGCCGTCTTGCCAAATATGATTGCGCCAGCCGAGCGTAGGATGCTCACGGCGGCTGAATCGGCGGCTGCGTTGCCATCGTGCGCATGCAGACGCGAATAGTAACGAGTCGGCATATCTGAAGAAGGGGAAGAAGAAGCAGCGATTGCAGTCAGCATGGTGAGATAATTTCACACAAAAAAAACCCAAAAAAAAAAAAAAAAAAAAGTCTTTGACATGCTGGATGGGAGGACTTTACCCTTGGTGAGAAAGACATCCTTGATTCCAACGGCCACACCGTGCAGTGGACCTCTCTTTTCAACGGGAAGTGAATCCAACTGTCTAGCTTGGTCCAGAATCGATTTCTCGTCCAGATACACCCAGGCTCTGACCTGAGGGTCTCGAAACCTAACTCTGTCGAGCAGGGCCTGTGCATAGTCTTGTGCGGAGAAGCGGTTCTGCCTCATCAGCTCGGCTGCTTCAACAGCGGACAGCCTGCATAAGTCTGACTCGGAGATGTCCATTTTCTTTTCCTCTTCCCTTCTTTTTTTTCTTTTTTTTCTTTTTTCTCCTTCTTTCTTTTTCTTTCTGGCGATTATAGTGTACAGCTTCACCACGTGTAGATCTTTCTCGGTCAAGGCAATGTCCTGTCGCCGGTTCAGGAGGTAAGATGTGCTCGGGGATCCAACTTGGATCAAGATGAACTATTTTGTAAAACTAAGTGAAGACGACGTATTGGAAGGGTCGCACACAGGCATATATATACTTGGCTATATGATGACATGAGATCCCGGTTGTGATGACAAATAAGCCCTATATATCAACTCATCAAGCAAGAAAGGGGGATGACAATCAGACAACCGTCATAGAAACATCGGGACCTCCGAGACGAGCAATTTATCTTGCATGAAGCTGTCAGCCCGGTTCTGCTTCTTCTTCATCTTTTCTTTTCTTTTTTCTCTTCTCTTCTCTCTTCTCTCTCTCTTCTTTCTTTTCTTTTCTTTTTTAC
>AFRA01000448.1:0-26621 GCA_000223055.1 Claviceps fusiformis PRL 1980
TCTCTCTCTCTCTCTCTCTCTCTCTCTCTCTCTCTCTCTCTCTCTCTCTCTCTCTTTTTTTTTTTTTTTTTAGTAAACAACAGATAAATAAAATATAGTAGAGAAAAGTCGGGCACATCAAAATGTGCGAAAGCTGACCCAGTGAAAACTAATAATAATGATAAATGAAAAAAACAATTTAAAACAGGATACAAAAACACACAGACAAAAAGAGGAAATTACAAAACCATAGGAAATGAAATCCAAGCAGAAAAGAAAAAGGAGACAAGCAAAGGAAGAAAAAAACGAAACCAGATGCGGTCATAAAAAATGCCGGGGCCGGCACTCACCCAGCAGTGCTCCTTCCATGTGCGCCGACGGACGGACCGTTTTGTACATTCCAGCTGCAAGTGGCCATTGCCATCCGGCCACCCCTCGTCATTATGATGCTGGTTGCTGCAGTGTGTCGCATTGCTTTCAGCTGCCCTCGGGACGAAAAGGACAAAAGAACGACTGGTCTTGTTTTTGGAATTGTCACGAGAAATGCCATGACTTGTCGTGCGGCTTTTGCCCCCCCCTCTCCGCGGCTCATCAGGTTTTGGGCCCCCGGGGTGTCCATCAGACCCTATTCAATCATCACTTTCTTCAACAGAGAAAACAGGGGGAAAGGAAAGGGGGAAAGGAAAAAGGGAAAAAAAAGAAAAAAAAAGAAAAAAAAAGAAAAAAAAAGAAAAAAAAAGAAAAAAAAAGAAAAAAAAAATCTGCCCACATGTTCTGCAGAGCTTTGAACTGAGGGACAGTCTCATAATCGACCCATCTGGCCCTGGTGGCGTAGAAATGAAGAGATGTGCCGAAGTCTACGATTCATAATTCCCCATGGAGAAAAAGAGTTAGTCTCTCATTTCTTACATAGCAGCCAGACACTACCTGCACCTGTAGGGAAAGAACACATGTATTGGGCATGACGTCACGCGAAGCATTCCATGAACAATTGGGTCACTTGACACTTGACTGACAATAGAATATGGGCCTCTTTGTTGAAGCCAGATGTCTGGGGATCCATTCGCTGTCACGAGACAAACACGAGGTATGTTGGAGGGCATTCATGTGTCTTGTTGTCCTCCCCGAATCACAATGCAGGAACCAGACCGGATTGGCAATGGGTGGGGATGCCTTTGCTATCCAGTCCGCATTTAGCCAGCGGAGAAAGGCTCATGGAAATAATAGAGGAGCCTGGCACGTAACTTCTTTCCATTTCCCGCTCTGCCGAGTGACGAGTCCCGGTCGATAGGATTACAGTAATGTCGGGTTTGCCTGTTCCATTCTTGGGGGTTGTCGTGCCGCGTGGTTGCGCGGCAGGGCTTGGCGAGGAATTGTCTTGCTCTCGGCGTGCCCAGCAGCAGAGCAGATGGACAGATGATAGACAGAAGACGGGCAGAAGACTGAGAAGACTGACAGACGAGGCGGCAATCCTAAGGAAAGATGCGGCGGACAACCGGAGCATGTCATGTTGTTTCTTTTCCTTTTTTCCCCCATGAATGGCTTCTCGTCATGATTCTTAAAAACTTTCTAGTTCTATTCCCGCTGTACGCTCTCTTACGGTAGAGAGGTGAGAAACAAACGCGCTCGTGTGCCATGCAATGTCGCCTCATTAAGGAATCAATCAGACGAGGGCGCCGGACTGGCTCGCGGTTCACCGAGGCGCATCTGTACTCGCGTGCGCGTTGCGCGTTGCGTGTGGGCTTGCGCGTGAGCGCATGTGGTGTTGGACTCGTCATCATCACCAGCCAGGGTAAGCCGGAGATGGATCAATTGAGAATTGAAGCAATCAAAACATGAACGGCTGCGCAGGTGCAGATCAGACCATCAGCAGAGCACAGATGAATGGACATGGAAGCCCCCTTGGAAGCCCCTCGGAAGCCCCTTGAAACCCCTGGAAACCCTTGTGTTGGTTCAAGTCGGTGACGTGAGTTGACGACGTCCAACTACAAGAGAGCAAGAGAGGGCACGAGCAGCAGGTGACCAGACCAATGATGCAGCAAGTGGCACGTGCCAGGACGCCAGCTTGCCGCAGTGGAACGGACGGGGCAGCTGGGCCGGCCACTCACGAGCTGCTGCTGGGGCTCTTCCGAGGCGCTCCCAGGCTTCCTTCCAGGCTTCCTTCCAGTTGCTTCATGGCAAATCGTCAATGGAGTTGCGCATCTGTCTACTGCCTAGTGCGTCTAATGCCGTTTCTCGGGTTCCGAAAGGCCCCGACATGGAGGAGTGCCATTCGCACTCCTCCACGTCGCTTTTCTGTCGTGCCGCTGCACCTCCTCCTGGTCTTGACCTTTTCCATGCCACCATTCCATTAAACCCATCGGAAACCAACACCCCCCCTGCTGCCACCCCCGTCTCACGCCTCCATGTCCCTTTCAGCTCTTCTCGAGTCCTGACCTGGCGGAATCGATTCACTTGTTTGGTCTGCTCTGCCGACTTATCGAATCGAAATCGAGCCTGGACCACCACCACTACCACCCGACGCCTCATCTGGACACCACCCTTGAGACTGCTCGGCGCAGTGCCAACCGACAGAACCAGGGACAGCATCTGTCCCCCCCCCTTTTTTTTACCCTTGCTTTTTTTTTCCTGTTACTTTCGGCGCGCATGAGCTCTCCAAGTCACCGACAGAGTCCGGCCCGCCGTGCCCCTTCGCTCCTGTCTGTGGACGAAAATCACTACCACTACCCCTTACCCACCCGGACCGGCACAATCGCCTCGTTGATCAGGAGCAGGTCGAACCAGAGCTTGGCCGGATCCTGGCCGCCCCATCCTCATCGCCATGCAAGTGACGAGGAGGAGGCTGGCTTGTGGATGCGGCACGATGAGGACGAAGCCATTGAGCGCCTTCTCAAGGACGAGGATCGCTTGACGCAGATTCTGCAGGGTCCGTTGGCCCGGAGCATGAATCTTATAGGCAAAAGTAACCCTAGATATCGGTGGGAGAGCTATTGGAGAAGTGAGGACGAGTTGAGGACAATGAAGAAGCCTTTGTGAGTGAAAGATTGCCCACCGTCCACCGTCCATCGTCCAACCAACAACGGCTGTTCTTGTTTCACATATTACTGGGGGCACAATATTATTTCAAACTTCTGGCAACCCCCCCCCCCCCTCCGGGCCCCTGTTTTCCCGTTTTCCCAAAAGAGAAAGAGCAACTAATTTTTATGCAGACGCGAATATTATGAACGAACAAATGAGCTCATCGAGCAGTACATGTACATTGACTGCCTTCTCGACTCGTCCATTCCCCACGACCTGTTGAATGAGTACAACGCCGAGCTCGAGGCATCCGCCTTTCGACCCCTCGATGTCCCCTCAACAATTGCCGAGGAAACCAGCGCAGCTGGTTACTCTGCATCTGCGTCCCTGTCTGCGTCCATTTCTGCTTCCGTGGAGCCAACCCAACCAATGTTGGCATCGTATGGCGCTGTTGATGCCATTGCCAGCGCCGCCACTCCATCCCCGTCAGACCCCGGCAGCAAGCTAGCTCAGCTCCCACCAAAACGCACCCCTCAAGACATCTTCCGGTCTTCAGAAAACCTGCCTCTGTTGAAGCATCGTGATGTTGGTGCAAACGGGGACGACGACGATGATGCGCGCGCGCCTGCGCCCTCCGCTTCTACCGACACGGGGCCGCGGCCCAATCTGCCGTGGCTTGAGGACGCCGATATTGAGAGTGATGACCCCATTGTCACTGTTGCCATCTGGGTCAACATGATTGCCAATACTTTTCTACTTGCTGGAAAGCTTGCTGTCGTGGTGTCGGTGCCTTCCATGTCCGTCTTGGCCAGTTTGGTTGATTCTGTTTTGGATTTCCTGAGCACTGCCATTGTCTGGATTACGACCATTCTCATCTCCAAGGGTCAGCAGGATCAACATCATTATCCCGTTGGGCGTCGTCGGTATGTTTGGGCCTTTATCTATATATATACATATATGTATTATTTTATTGTTATCATCTACTGCATATGCATTCATTTTTCCACCATTGTCGTTGTCCACTTCATTCTTCTTGGTTTCTCTTGATTTCACCTCCCGCTAACATGAAATCCCTTCGCAGACTGGAACCCGTAGGTGTCCTGGTATTTTCCGTCATCATGGTCACTAGCTTTGTCCAGGTCGGATTAGAATGCATCCAGCGTCTCGCCCGTCCACAACATGAAATCCTTCAGCTCGGCCTGCCGGCCATCATCATCATGCTTAGCACCATTATTGTCAAGGGTGGATGCTGGATCTGGTGTCGCCTGGTCAAGAACTCGAGCGTTCGTGCTCTGTACGTACTAGTTTTGTCATAATTTCTCATGTCCACACCCCGCACTGAATTTGTCTGCCTGTCTTTGCTGTGCTGATACTTATTCTGCAGGGCCGAGGATGCCAAAACCGACGTCATTTTCAACATTGGCTCCATCTTCTTTCCCATCGGTTCGTTTTGTCCCCTTCATCCTCCTCCCCCCCCCCCTAACTGTCCCTGTCCTTTTTCTTCCTCCCATCCTCCTCTTAATCCCGTCTTCTTCCTTTTATCCGTCCCTCCCTTTGGTCCGGGCTTCCCCTCACTTGTGTCCCCTCTCTTTATCCCCTCTTCCAAATCTTCTGCCTTGGGTGCAACACGTCTAACAAGCTTCGCCATCTCAAGTCGGTTTCTATGGCCGCATATGGTGGCTCGACTCAGCAGGCGGTCTCCTGCTGTCTCTCGTCGTCATCTTCACATGGAGCCAGACATCCGCCCACCACGTCCGCAATTTGACGGGTTTCTCCGCCCAGCCAGACGAGCGCAATCTCCTTCTATACCTGACCATGCGCTTCGCCACCGCCATCCGCCAAATCCAGAACCTGCGCGCCTACCACGCCGGCGACAAGCTCTTTGTCGAAGTAGACATTGTCCTCTCCGCAGTCACGCCGCTCAAGGACTCCCACGACCTGAGCGAGGTGCTGACGTACTTTTTGGAGTCTGTTCCCATTGTGGACAGGGCTTTTGTGCACGTGGACTATACCAGCTACAATGCGCCGACTCATATGTTGAATTCTTCGTGACATTTGCTCCAAGGTGAACTCGTTTACATGTTTCTTCCTTTTTTGAGTATGTCTGTTTTTTTTTTTTTCGAGAATATGCAAGTTGTGCGTCTTGGCTCTGTCCAGTGGCTCTGATAGACAAAGCGCAGCCATATTTGTTCAATTTAATGAACCAGCCTCCCGCCCATAAAAAGTTTTCTTGTATACCCACGCGACCCATTTCCCTACTCCTCTTTCTACTTACTGTAAAGAACATTGTAAAACTTTGATGTACATTCAGCATACTTTTGTGTATAGTAAGATCTTTGGGCCAAAATGAGCTGATATAAAGAATGGGGCGGGGGACTTATTTTTTTCGTTTTAAAAAGGGGCTATTCTCGGCTAAGGGTTCGGACAGCATTCTGATTTTTGGTTTCTTTCTGAAAACAACGAAGACTGTGTGCACAGTGGTGGTGTAGTATTTTTTTTTTTTTTGTTTTTTTTTGTTTTTTTTTGTTTTTGTTTTTTTTTTTTTGGTTTTTTTTTTTTTTGGTTTTTCATCCTGGCGCAAGGAGATTGGCACAGGAGTCGTGGGACATGTCCATTCTGTCATGGACACCAGATTATACATTCGTGGACCTGCAGGAGCGGTGTGCGGGCTGAAATGTTCAAGTTGCTAGATGGTACATGTTGTGCTTGAGGTAAATGTTTTGGATGACATCCTAGGTGGTGGGCGGCGGGCTTTCTTTACAGAGTATTACGTGTTCTACATATCCTATTGTACACTGCAATAGGGTTTGTACGAGTATTAGATTCACGGCGTTGGAAGTGTTGCTCTACATAACGTACGACATGGAGTTTCTTGCGATCTGACGGACAAAGTGGTGGGTAGTTGGGCAATGAAGATACAGCACATGTCTGCGTGGATGTATCTTGTATCCGTATCAAGATGTGCATGCATGTACATTGCACGTACGAGGCATGTATGTATCCGTGCATCCGTGTATCCGTGCAAGGAATCCGCATGCCTGTGCAGCCCTGACGGGTCAGGTGAATGCCGCCCACGGTGGTTACCTCGGCCATTGCACTTACGCAAACGGTGACAGCAGCAGCGTATGTAGATCTATTAGATCTATTACAGAACTGTTCCGAGTTCGCCCACCACAACGACACTGCGCAGCCTCGGAACGGGGCCCGCGAGCAAGACCCATCGAACGAACTACAGAAAGACAAAAAAAAAAAGGACGTCGGGAAGAGGAACAGAATGTGATTCATCAATAATTTATTAATACTACGAAGAGATACACTTTTTTTAAAAAAAAGAAAAAAGAAAAAAGAAAAAAGAAAAAAGAAAAAGAAAAAAGAAAAAAAGCCGTGGTGGCATAATTATACTGTGCTTCTTTTGCGCTTTTCACTTTCGAGAAGCCGGTGTACATTTAGGAAATAAACAAGGCAGTCGAGCGGCCACGAGTTGGAAGAAGGAAAAAAGGAAAAAAAAAAAAAAAACATAGGAGATAGGAAATAATGAGCATCCCGCGCGACGGGCAACACAACCACCGTACCATCCACCTGCCCACAACACCATTTTTAATAAGAGATACATTTAGTAAGGAATGCCATTTGTCAACAGCTGGAACTGGTCATACACCCCAGTGCTGTAGCTCGAATAACTCGTCTTAATCAGCCCCTTCATAAAGTCGGCTGCCTCACGCTCCGTCTTGCCCAGCACGAAGCGCTCCTTGAAGTGCTTGACGCTTTCTGGCTTGAAACACGGCAGGCCGCTGTCCATCATCAACAGGGCGATCTGGCTCAGCTTCTCGCAGTATTGTCGACTGGCGAGGAAGGACTTGACGCAGAGCTCCTCGAACCACTTGAAGCTCTGATGGTCGGCGGAGCCGCCCATGACGGCCATCATTTCGCTCGTCAGCTTGAAGGGGGCGCGCTCAAACTTGATTCCGCCGGGGGCGATGTCGAAACAGAATCCGAAATCAATGTGCAGAATGTGTCCTGCGTCGTCAATCATGATGTTGCCGTTGTGGCGATCCTTGAACTGCAAGAGGAATGAGATGACCGAGTAGGCAGCCATGGACTTGACAAAGTTGTTGCGAGCGCGCTGGAAGCGCAGCGAGTCTTCGTTGCCGTACTTGGAGACGAAGTAATCGTACAGCCCGTTGACGGCTTCTCGTCCGACCATGTCGCGGGAGATGGAGTTGGGAAGCACGTCAATCACGCCACATCCTGGAGCGGTGGCCGTGACACGATAGGGGAAGACGTATACTTCCAGACCGACGCTGTGGAAGATGCCCCGGAAGGCCGAGATCATCTGCAGCGCCAACACGTCCTGTCTGCAGTCGTCGCCAACCTTGAAAATAGCCGACTGCCATACCTCAATGGTGTTGTCCTGCTGCTGCTGCTGCTGCTGCTGCTGCTGTTGGTGGTGGTCGCCGTCGTCGTCTCCATGCACCTTCTTCTGCGTCTCATCGACAACGACTGCGTCTCCCGCCACGACATCAGCGTCCTTGTCGTCAACCTTGTTCTTGCGGATGCGGAACGTTGCCATGAAGGGAGCTTTGGCATGACTTTGCAGAGGCTTGCCCGACTTTCGATCGATGCCAATGACCACACCATCCGGGTTACTAGGAAGATATACCCCGACCTCCACTTTGATTTTGCGAAGCTCTTCTTCAATCTTTTGCTTCTTTTCGGGCTTGGGTCTCTTGATCAGAGGCTTCAGCTTGCCAGAAATTCCCGTCACTTCGTCAAAAAAGGCAAATTCTCGTTCGTAAAAGTCCTTGTCAACGGCAGCAAAGCTATCCACCATCTTGCCCATAACACTGTCGAGGGTTGGCTTGATATCGTCTGGCACTTGCGCATCGTCATCCTTGTACGAATTGGCCTTCATGTTCCAGATGATTTGGTGTGCGAAGAGCTGAGAGAACTGCGCTGTCTCAAGGATGTACCTCTCAACGTAGCCAAGAGTGTCATATCGAAGAGTCTGTACAATTTGGGGAACGTAGAAAAATGTCACATCGACGGAATGACTCTCCAGTGCCCTCATCGCATATTGGATGATGAATGGATGATCCTGGTATGCGGGCAAGAATAACGTGACAGCGGTGAGAGGATTAACCGGCTCCCAGACAAGTAGATACTGAAGCAACGTTAGAACCCGACATGATCTAATATGATTCAAATGATTTGGGTATTTCCTTTTTAGGGATGACGCTTGGGGGCAGTGCGAAGAGATTGAAGAGGATTAGAACTCTTTAGAGACGGGGAAAAAAAAAAAAAACCTTACCCTGAGCTGCGAATTTACATCGTCGGGAAGATGCCCACCAAACATGAGCGGCAAGGCCTCTGGATCAGTAATTGCCTTCTCTGGAGAGGACAACAGGAGCTGCCTCACTTCCCTGTGAAGTCGCGGAAGTTGAAACCTGGCGCTCAGTTCGATTGCAATGGAAGGATCTTGCTGCCAAGCGGTCTTGACGAGAGGCAGGAGAGCGTTCTCTATCGAAGTCTTAGACATGTTTTGCGCGGACAACTGGAGCCCCTGCTGGCTAATAGGGTTGATCCATACTGCCAATCTTGACTGCTCATTCTCGAGGAGCAATTGAAGCAGCTGCTCCTTGGCTTGCAAGGACTTGGTACTGCCGGCAGTGTTGGCCCCGATGAACGACACCATCTTCATTGCGGCCAATACGTCGGCCAGCAGCTTGAATTCCGTCTTCAGCTGAAGAATGTTGCTCCCAAAAGACCATTTGGGGGCACTGCGAAACCAGGCCAATCCTGCGGACAAAACTTTGTCCTTGAACTTCCACTGCGCAGTTTCTCCAATCACTGTGCTCGAGTGCAGTACCTTGAGGCCGAACAAGACAATGTGGAATCGCAGCTCCCGTGCCATGGGATGAGAATGCCCATCCTGCAGAGCAGTCAGCGTGCGATGCAGCATACGCGTGAACACTCTCTCCGTATCACTACTACCCAGGCGAGTGGCATTGAAGTGGCTGATGAAGAAGTGCAAAAGTCTCGTGTGTGGGGACAGCATGTCGTGCATCGCCTGTCGCTTTTTGGCCAGCAGTTCGAGATCGCTGGGTCCGAATTCTTCTTTGAGGAAGAAAGGATCCGGATGCGCCAACGCTGGACTGAAAAGCCCGACCCGACGAGTAATGGTAAATTCCCATTGTTGGGCGATGCTATTCAGCAATTTCGCCTCCAGTCGCGGGTTCTCATTCATGACACCGAGCCACAATGAAGTCCCAAGTTTGATGGAATGCTTCGTGAACAATGCAAAGGGGATGCTAACGAGATATCGAGAAACGGCAGACTCGTCTCGATGACTGCGGCAGAGTAATGCCGCGGCTCTTCTCAATATGTCGCGTATCTCGTGCAACGAAGTGGCCTTCTTGCTCAGAATGCGAGCCTCCACATGAGCCAGCGCCGTAGCGGCATTAGCGCTATCCGTAATGTTGGGTTGGGATTGAGATTGAGCAGACAAGGATGATGGCCGGTTCACAGCCATGAGCTCGCTCCCACGATCTGGTAATATTTCACCATATCGATATTCTTGTCTTGTTGTGTACTGGGCGATGAGATCCGATCCTGTGTTGATGTTACAGTCGGCGACCCTTTCAAGAGACTGGAGACGATTGTCGGTCAATGGAATCATGGAGCCGAGTTCGAGCGCAAATGATCTGCCAAGCGAGATGTGTCCATACGCTCCTTCGTCGTCGAATTCCGACAGATAGGTCTGCAATAAGCCCTTGACGTCCATCGGAGCGAGGCTGATCGCCGACTTGACCCAAACCTTTGCTTTTCGGTTCAGCGTGACCAGAGTCCCTCGTCGGAAGTCGTGGTCGTCGGAGAGTTCGACGGCCACTTTGCCGATATTGGACTCGAATAGAGACCTTGGCGTGTACAAGTCCGTTTCGGTTTCAAGGCAACCGGCCCACATCAGAGATAGCAATTCGAGGAGGGCAAACAGCGATTTCTTCTGGCACAAGGCCGATGGCACATCCCGAATGATTCGATCAGCGCACGCAAACGCGGCTTGCTGAACTCGCTCGATGCGATGGCAGCATATGCAAAAGATGATGGCAAGCTGTTCGGCCGCATACTGCGCGGAGAAAGTCGGCTCTGAGCCACTCAGGGTCTTTCCCAAATATTTCTCGACGACGGCAGAAGCAATGCCTTCCATTGTGCTGCTTACTTCTCCCTTTCTCATGCTCGGTTCCAGGAAATATGACAAAACTTTTGTGCAGTCTCCTGCATCAGCGCGCAGACTTTCAACAAGATAGGCGGCTTGGAAGAAGATGACTTTTCGATAACTAAGGCTCTTGATATCGGCGGCTTTGGCCGGAATGAGCTCGATCAGGAGTTTCTTGTGGGCGGCTTCTCGCTCTCCACTATTGGCACGTCTCAAAACTGTATTGAGTTCGATATCACTCTCCACCTGCTCGGTACGCTCACCAGCAACCAGAGGCGGTGAGTGAACGGCGATTACTCGAAGCTCGTCGAGGTACTTCTTGCCACGGTCGGTGGAAGCCGTAAACCCGTGGACGACGATATTGAACCACGCGTCCTTGATAAGTGAATAGGTCTCATCTTCGTCAATAGGCTTCGATGCAAGATCATTGCATGACATAAAGACGGCCAGAGGATGTAGGAGCTCTGCTATTTCCAGAGCTGCAAGTTGCACGTCAGACTCCTTTGTTTGATGAGGAGATTCGGCATCACCCAAGGAGATGATACCATCCAGCAGGTGCTCCCAATAAATGCCAAAGAGAGGCGAGTCACGGCGCAAGTTGGCAGAGATGTGAGTGCGTGCCTTCATCACCGCGGTCAAGAGAAAATCCTTGCGTTCAAGAACGCCCATGTGGCACAGTCTGCTGTACATCTTGAGCAGTGAGCGAAACTCGAGCTGCCCGCCGTGCAGACAAAGCTTGGCCGCGCCAGTGATGACCTTGGCGTCGACACTCGCGTTCACTTTTTCGAGCTTTTGCAAGAGCATAGACTGAGCCAGAGCCGTTATCTTCTCATCGCCGCAAGATATAGCAATGGTACAAATGGCCTGCACCACATTAGAGTACACGACGGCTGTCTCTTGCTCGCCGTTGAGCAGCAGCGAGACGTAGCTACCCGTCGATTGACGGCGACTGTACTCTGGGGCCATCTGTTCTCCGTTTGCGAGAACCCCGTTCGTGGGGACATTGACAAACTCGGCTTCTGTATCTGGGCTCAGGACATTTCCGAGGGAATACAGTGTACTGATGACTGCATCCTTTGAAAGCATTTTCAGCACAAAAGCCAGACTTTTCGATGCCACATTGGCTGTATCGCCCTGTGGCACAGCGTGAACCAGGAAGCGAGGAAGTGCACGACTGACGGTGGCTGTGTAAGTAGAAGAGATTCGACAGATCAGTGCCATGCATCGCAGAACAACAGCAGCCAGTTCAGGGTCAGACATTTGGGATGTGTCATCAAGGGACTCCTGCAGCCAATTCATCAAAACATCAGAATCGGCTGTCTGTTCGTCGAGGAAGGAACAGGTTAGATGGACAATCAAGGCCGCAGATTTGACATCATATGCCAATTTCTGCTGATCAGGAGATCCCAAGCGCACAAAGTCGGCACCAGCTTCGAGATATTCCATTTGCTGGGCAGCAATACCCACAAAAACCTCAATTGATCTCAGGTCTCCGTCCAGGGGCTGTCGCTGGTCGTTCAAGGCAAGGTCTTCTTCAGACATGAACAAATCCAGGATATGATTGTTGACAAGGTCAGATGCACGGACAACCATTAAGGAGGTGCTCGACAAAACCAGCCACATAAAGCTACGCTGCAGAAGCATAGCACCAAGTGGTCGTCCGTGGGATGCATAATGACGGAGGAGCCGCTTCCATTCTCGAACCTCGGTACTTTGGATGTGAGTGTTTCGGATAGTCGAAAGGGATGTCTCGACGGCGACGAGGAACGGCTCAGACAGAATGTGATTCAGTTTTTGGATCAAGCTCAGCCTGTCTCCTGCCTTCCAAAAGTTGGCTTGAGCCGACGCAGCCTCCAAGAAGCCAAGGATGGCCAGGGCAATGGTAGTAGTTCGCATCGCATCGTCAATGGGAAGACTATCCAAGTCTGGGGATTGTGGTGACATGACGCTTTCAATCGCTTTTCCACATGCATTCGTGAAAGCCCACATGCCATCCGTGACGGTCTCCTTGAGGTCGACGTAATTGATGCCCAGAGACAGAAGAGCTGCTGTCAAGTGGAAGGCGAGAGACTCGGTGGGTGAAGGTTCGATTTTGCGAAAGAAGGGAGACTGCGCAAACACTTGAGTGTGTGCTTCAAGAACATAAGGAATCAAGCGGTATGAGAGCTTCTGTGCGCTCAGGTTCGATTGGATCGTGGGAGCGGTTTTGCATAGGGCCATGAGAACTTCGAATTCGCGAATTGACTACAGTTCTGGTTAATTATGCATTGCCGTCTCCCCGAATTTCAGCAGACTGGTAGAGCAAACCATGGGGATTCGGCCCAGCAACCCAGCCTGTTTCGTACTGTATCCTCCATGGCTGTGTTCTCGGCCTCGTGCTGAATGGCACGCCCGACATAACTTGTCGAGATCCGACTTGTCAAAGGAGGTGGTGGAGCTTGCTGCCGAAAGAGCAGCGATGCGCTCGAGCGCTTTTGCGCGTATACCGGACATTGTCGGGGTTTATTGGTGGGAAGGCAGAGATTTCAAGCAGCTAGAGCATCGTCGAGTGAAAAGAAAAAGATGGAATGAGAGATAAAAAAGATAAAAAAGGAACGGCGAACTGGAATCTAGGACTGGACTCCTGAGTCCTGAAGTCGCCAGGTCTGCGAAGCAACATTGAAGGCCCCTGCGCCCCCTGACAAGTGGCTACACGGGTGGTGACCTTGAAACGCTCCAGTTTTCTTAGTCAGCTAAGCTACCCCGGCCCAGCCGAGCTTCCTCCAAGCATCAAGCACCAAGCAGGCAGGAAGGAGCTAGGCCAAGGCGGCAGACCTGACGACGCGTGCCATGTTGGCAACCTCAAGCTCCATTTGACATAATCCAACGAAACATCCTCGCCCAACAGACAGCTCATCGCTTCGTCTCAGCGCACCGCCGTCGCTTTAAGTTCCGAATAGCAGCAATAAACGGGAACGCTGATCAAATTGCCCAATATGGCCGCCATGTTTAGCCAAAACCCGGTCATGAATGGCCCCAACTACTCCTTCTCTGATGCACCCAAAACCAATGGAGAACCACGAGAGCATCGTTTCAATCCGTAAGTCGACACATTAGTCCATATCTCGCTTTAGCTCTTTTGGCTCTCTTTTCTTCGTCAAAATGACTAAACGTGCACCAGCTACACTGACAATGGTGGCTCAACACTGGGCATCGCCGGCGCCGACTTCACCATCATGGCGGGAGACACCAGACATACGAGCGGCTACAGCATCAACTCCCGCATGGCCCCCAAACTGTTCAAAGTTGGTGGCTCAAACTCGTCACAAGATGATGCAACCATCGTTCTTTCGGTGTGTGGCTTCGCTGCCGACGGCGCCGCCCTACGAGACCAGCTCGACACCATCTGCAAGATCTACCGCTACCGCCACGGCAAGCCAATGACCCTAAATGCATGCGCCAAGCGCCTGTCAACGATTCTCTACGGGAAGCGATTCTTCCCCTACTACGTTACCGCGATGCTGGGAGGTCTTGATGAGGAGGGCAAGGGTGCTGTCTATTCATACGATCCGGTCGGCAGCTACGAACGTGAACAGTGTCGGGCCGGAGGTGCTGCTGGTAGCCTGATCATGCCATTCCTAGACAACCAGGTCAACTTCAAGAATCAATACGTACCTGGAAGTGGAGAGGGTCACGATTTGAAGGAGAGAGAGCGACACCCTCTGTCCCGTGCTCAAGTCGAAACCATTATCAAGGATGCTTTCGATGGCGCCGTTGAGCGTCACATTGAGGTGGGCGATGCGTTGCAAATGTTCACCATCACAAAGGACGGGATTGAGGAGTCCATACTGCCAATGAAGAAGGACTAGATGGGAAAAGTGGTTACAGGTGCGGGCTCCGTTGTATAACAAGGTCTACTTTATGTTCGAGGTAGATACAATGAATGGGATATTACCAAGACATGATTTTTTTGTTAGTGCACAAATGCTTTTTTTTTCGTCGAAGTGCACTCGCGAGTCAAACACTCATCTTGGACAATTGTTGGAAGACGCAAGGTCAACCAAATGAAGCCTAGAAGCTTTTCCATCTGTGATTACGGCCCAATATTCAGTCATTCGCGTCTCCTGAGCTACCATCCAGCTACCCGCATCCCGAGAACTACTATCCCAGAGACGAATTTGATTCAAGGATATTGTCCATCCCAGAGCATCCAAAACAGATGCTCAATACTCGATGGTCGAATTCAAAGAAAAAGCCTTAACCGTCATTGCATGTCGGTCGCAACACATTAGTGAGTAAAAATTACTGGCTTGAGTTTCATCGCCCACGTAACGGATGTACTCTGGTGCTCTCGAGACCGTGCCACTCTGAAGTGGCACGTTTGCAGCAGCTGAGCGGCGGGGCGAGCATTATTTATTCATTCATTTATTTATTCATTCATTATTGCAACTTTTGTATGGGGAGATTTTACTTTACAGACACAAATCAAGCCACCTCACCACCGACTGCGGAATTGTGTGATGTGGAGGAGTTGTATCTGAAAGGAGAAGGGAAAAGAAGAAGAGAAGGGGGGGGGACGACTCAGAAGAGCTGCTAGAAATGAGATGCGAGCAAGTCTTCGTACGCACACCGGATAGGCTCTTCGTAGACATCCACACCCATGAATCCCAGCATACATACACATCTCCTCAGTCTATGTCCATGATGCAGGAAACGCCCAGTTCAGATTTTTGCCATCCCTGCTGGATACTTGTTTGCGTCAAGGTCTGGATGTCCGTAATTTGACTGCAATGTCGGAGTCTACACAGACATGAGGCCTGCTCGGGCGTGTCGTGCCGTGCTACTGCGTATTGCAATGGCAGGAAGATTCCCTGAAGGCGATTTTACTAGGGAGCCGCCGCGAGGAGATTTTGAGCACGGCGTGTTTGGACGACCGCTGCGAAGGGGTGGCAAATTCTGCATGCATTGTTCTTTTCCCTTCTTTTTTTTTCCATTTTCTATTGAGCTTTTCACTTTTTTTTAAACAAAAAATAAAAGAAAAAAGAAAAAGAAAAAAATGTAAATAGACCGAAAAAAAAACCCTTACCTGTCTAAAATTCGAGGAATTAGGCACGAGCTTCGTTGCATCCCAACTTCAACGTTGCGCTCAACATCCAACAAAAGCAGAGACCATCGCGACAACAAACTTGCCCGAGCGACACCGACGTCATTATTCGATTTACGTAGTAAAGAAAAATGTACATTGTGGGATCGTTGTGTACCCAAAACGAATGACAAAAAAAAAAAAAAAAAAAAAAAAAAAAAAGAACCATCTGCATAAAAAATGATAAGCATGCATCGCAAGTTTGTATGTATGCATCTCTCCAGGCAGAATTTATGCCCACTCTGCCTGCGAACTCATGGGCATCAAAAAAACGGGCTGTTTGAGCCGCGACGTGATGACGACAAGGTGGAATGATTCGAAACAAAAACTTTGGGCTGCGCGGAGCGACAAGTCAGGAAAAGGGGAAGACCGTTGACCGTTGACGTCATCCTACCGACTGAGCCACATGCTGCTGTTGAGTCCTGGACGAAGAATGGACGAAGAATGGACCAAGTGCGGTCGGGATTCGGGAAGTTCAAATCATGGTGGCAACCCGCCCACGCCGCCACGCCGCCACCATGCCACCCGTAATTCGGAACAGCAGTCATGGGATTGATTCGACAATATGCTGCTGATATTCCTGGCTGGATGATCTCATTGGGTTAGCTGCATGTGTGTGTTGTGTACTGGAAGGCGGCCGATACCGCTGCGGCTGCGGCTGTCGCGACATTCGGTTCATGCGATTCCAACAGACGATGGTCGGTCGTAAAAATGTGGTCGTTTGAATTGGATTTACATGGAAACCGGCAGCAGCCACAACTCTTAATGCGGCGACATGCTCGCTCGCCTATTGGTCTAGTGTAACGCCTCGGACATGGCAAAAGTCGGAGCAATCGACCCGTCTGCATTGCAAAGAAGTAGGTACCTGATCTGCACAGAGCAGGCGTGCGTGTACATGCGGGTGCACTCGGCCAACTTTTTCTTTTCACAAGGGGAGCCGACGCTGCCGAGGTATGTCGGTCCCAGAGAGTGCCAAAAATAAGAAGCTGAAAGCGATACTCGAATGGACGATAGGTACATTAAATAAGCGGCCGGGGGTGTATTGATGATAATTTGCTCGATATTTCAAGGTCCTAATTTATTCTGGTACGTCTTTTGTCCTCTGTCGACAAAAATAGCAACCCTTTGAATAAATGGTCTTTTCTTTCTTGCTGCCTACCTAGTACCTCTCTTGAGCTTTAGTTGTCATTGTACGAGACAGAGAAAAAAAAGGCTGTCGCTCTGCCATAAATTCGAGGCGAGGACTGGAGCTCTGGTTGCCTTGCTACCTCAAGAGTCAGAATCAACTCAAAGCTTTTTTAGTACTAAATAGATATGTGGTGCTAGTGCAGGGATCCAGAAACGGGAAAATTTCCCATGTTCCTGAACAACCGCAAAGTTGAGAAAATCTCATGATAGGACAGATTATCCACGAGGTGGAGACAGGGGTGAGTCTGGGCCGGCCAACGGGGGTGGAGAGGGGAGATGGTTTGTTTGGTGTTTTCATGTCTGAAGTTTAAACAGTCAAGTTCTGAATTGCCAGCACTTGTTAACTTGTTCAAGGAGATTGCATGTGCATCGCATGAAAGCGACAGCAGTTCGAACTCACCAGGGCTCTTGGCGTTGATGCCTGTGCCGGTGCCGGTGCCAGTGCCGGTGCCTGACAAAGTCGATTCGTTCCGTTCAACTACATTTTGTGACTGTAGCTAGGGTGAGAAAGACATTCCGTTCTGATACTCCACCTACCAGGCACTACGAATAAAGCAGCATTTACGTCTGGTTGCAGACACCAAGAGAAAAAGAAAGTGTGCATCAGAGCCTGACATCTGCCCTGCCTCGAGCCACTATTGCGTCATCGGGACCTCACCAGTTCACGATACAAAATTATCGACCACCGTTGATCCTTGTCCAGCCTTGTTGTGCATCGGCCTCTCGGCATGTCTTAGGCGGGCCAGCTTGGCCCTTTCGACAACTTGGCCATTTGCTGATTTTTCAGGGTCCTGCTTCAGGTTCCTTTGACATCTGCCACGTCGGGACAGCCGCCGGCCGAGCTCGTCCGGTGGGCGATGTGAACAGTAAGCAGTGAGCAGCGAGTTCTGAGCAGTGTGAGTATGGAAGCACCATATCCGCCGTCGGCCAAGCTGAAGGCCTTGGAGCTTCATGAGGCGCGAAAGCATCAAACTGTGGTTTGTTAGCGGACAATCCAGACTCTAGAGGCCAGAACTTACCCCGCCTTAGGCGAGATCCGCTCTCATTACCATCACTGGGTCTTGGCTTGACTTCCAGGGGATGTTCTCAAGTCCCTAGATGTCCTGTCGGCAGATGGCTGGTGTGGGGGTTGAACCGGCGAGTCGCCACCCAGACCCAGCGTTTGAGTCTACAATTGAGTGACGGGATCGTGTGGGATTGCTGAGAGGTGGGTTGGCGTTTGCGTCCAGTCAATCGAGCGCAGCCCCGTCAACAAGGGGCAAATAAATAAATAAATATCCGAAATCTTATCTACCTGCCTAAGTACTTTCACTTGGCAGCCAAGCAGGTAGGTCGGGACATGGGCCTTGAGCCAAGTGTCTTTGATCGTTCATCATTCTGGAGAGCCTCAACTGGTTGTTTGTATGCTGGTCGAGTACCTGCAGTAAGTACCTAGGTACTTACCAGTACTAGGTACTAGGTACTACTTACTTGCTTGTTATTGAAAAGTTCAAGGTTGGGAAGGCACAACCAGGCCAGCTCGTAGTTCTCTTTCCTACCAATAACATGCACATGCACACACACCCTGGTCCTTGTCTTCCGCACACCCACTCCGAAATAATGTCTAGCATGAAAGCGCATCGCTTCTTGTTCAGAGTCCACTTGTTGAGTGGCGAATGGATTATACCGATGGGTTATTCTGGTTCCTGGCTGGAGCCTTCGAAGTTTGGACTTCTTGGACTACATGCTAGCATGGTAGCCACCTGGTCACCGTCCCACCATCTATCACAAAACGTTTCTCTTCCAACGTCCCTCCCGGTTTCATGTCGAGACAGCCACAACTACCTACCTACTTTACTACCATTGTATCGTTCGTTCAGGCTGGATTGAAAACACCAATCGAACAGGTCTTTTTTTTTTCTTCGGTGAGACGTATCAAATTGTTTTGGTGACATACGCCGCGCCGGATCGGAGCGAGGCGAGGAAACTACGAACTCAGCCTCTGGTCCTTCGTACCCTTCACAACGTCCTTGTTCTTTTTGGATTTTACGTGCGTTTTTTTGGCGTTCTAGAACCATTAGAACTATCGAGACCAGGGATTAGCCTACAAACACAACAGACGCCGAAGCGTGAAGTTCTATTATATCCCAGTCATTTGCGTCGCCCATCGACGGATTGTGGTGAGGATCTCCGATATTCAATGCTGTAACCAAGATTTTCATCTATATCTATAACGGGAAAAGCTGACCGGTTACATAGAATTGATGTCTTGGCATTATACCGGCCTCGGAATTTCCTTTCCCTCTCACACTTCCAACGCTACGACCTGTATGAGCTGTCTTCTGGTTATTTGGCAGATCTAAGCCTCTTGGCAGCCTGCTCTCCATTGAACACCCTTCGCATTAAGAACGTACGAGGCTGGCTCAGTCAATATTTGAAGCGACATCGGACCCGGATTTATTTAGACGCCATCGTCTCGCATCTTGAGTTGTTCTACGACTTGATGACTTGAAAGCGACGCCCCGCATTCCACCTTTAAGCGCATTGGCAACCCCTATCAAAGCTTCAACTTCAGTATCCTTACATTTACTACTTTGTAAAATTCACTGCTGTTTTCGCCGAAGCTCTACTGCAGACTACGCCTCTTATATATATATATATATATATATATAGTTGGTGCTCTGCGGCTGTCTGCCATTAGTTTCGCACTGCGGGTTTCTGGCTCTTATTCAAGTCCTGCATTTGATGTCTACTCGTCCAATCAAACTGACAATTTCATATTTCGTCTTCAGCGAATTGCCGCTCACTTACTTCATGTTCACGGGGAGACTTCGATAAATACTTGCATTGAGGCGTCAACGAATCGTATGTAGGACCGAAACCACGAAGATATACCACTCTGGCAAGCAGTACAGGATTGGGCTGCGTTCTTTTATACGTCAAGTTAATCACCACATGCAAGATTCAACCACTCGAGATTGCGATTCTCGTCGACTATATTCTTCGGACCAGACGCCAAGACCTGTAGTTACAGCACCAAACAAGATGCCATCAGCTGCAGGCCTCGAAAACCAAGACGAACCACACCCAACCCATACCGGCTACGACATCGCCTCACGACAATTTTTCACTGAAGCGGCGATGGCTTCCCAGCTCGCCCAGCAATCTTATCAAGATGCTTTCGATTTGACACTCATAAGCAATGCAATGCCTACTGTTAGCCATCGTCCTCACCATACTGGTCATTATATGCCTGTGTCGGGCCACCCATATGATTTAGCAACATTACTTCCGATGACTCACCAGCAATCCCAAGCGGCGGCCTTCGGAGGACAATCGGTGTCAATGGCCAATCTGCCATACTATGTCACCCAGACCCAAATGTACTCTTATTATCATGGGAACCAGTTGCCTTTTCCGCCCGGTCAAGCAGGTTTGCACGGCCAGTCGAACATGATATACTATCCTAACCAAATGATCATGGATCATGCTCAGTCAAGTTTCTTCTATCCACAAGGAGGTCAATATCCGCAACATATGGTACCCACTCCTGCCTCATCGGGGATGTACCTGCCAGGAGCATCAAAAGCAGATGCGCGGACGTTCCAATACCGTGAAGGAGCTCGAATGCGAGGTAGCCGCAGTCAAGGTAGTGCGTATACACTATTTTTTTTTTTTTAGTTTTGACTCTATTCTGACCATTTCGATGTAGATGTCCCATCATCCAAACAAAATGCCGTTCGTGGTCCGCCTCGGAAGCCACGACAGAGTGGTAAGATAGCGATGGAGTACTCCAAAGAAGAAAATGAGCAACACCTCTAGCTAACTTGATATTGACAGGTCACGCCCTCTGGATAGGGAATCTTCCACCGCAGACAGATCTCATGGCTTTAGTTGAACACATTTGCAAAGAAACGGAGGGGCTGGAGTCTTTATTCCTCATTTCCAAGAGCAACTGTGCCTTTGCCAACTACAAAGACGAAGCTGCGTGCTCAACAGCACAACAGAAGCTCCATGACTCCAGGTTTCAATCCATCCGCCTCGTTAGCCGCTTGCGAAGAAATGCTGTAGAAGGAACTTCTGGTACCGCCGCGCCCAGTGATGCGGCAGCAGCACCATCACCATCAGCATTATCCACTTCGACTGATCAGAATCAACCAGAGCCTGATATTGAGGCATCGGTCAAGGAGTCGAGACCCACAGGTGCCGACTGCAGTCAAACTACATCACTTACAGCGACGCAAGACGTTCAAATACGATCTAATACTGACAAGTTTTTCATTCTCAAAAGTTTGACAACTGAAGACTTGGACCTCAGTGTGAGGACCGGAATTTGGGCTACTCAATCTCACAATGAGGAAAATTTGAACAGAGCATTTCAGGTAGGTGGCCATTTGATTATGTTTAGTGTGGTCGGCATACTGACTCCAAACAGAGTGTGGATAACGTCTACTTGATTTTCTCGGCAAACAAGTCTGGCGAGTATTTCGGTTACGCGCGCATGATGTCGAAGATGGATGAGGACCCCGCGGCTGCGATTGAATTTGCGCCCAAGGTCATGATGGCTTCCGAAGTAGACCTTGCAAAAGCAATTATTACCGATGCATCTGAATTTTCCCCCCGAGGCAAGATCATCGACGATTCTGCTAGGGGAACAATATTTTGGGAAGCAGAGAGAGACGATCCTGAAGCGGTTCCAGAGAGCGAGAACGAGACGAGGAGTGAGCAAAGCGGTGCGACAGAAGAAGAGGTGAAGACGTGGGGTAAACCTTTCAAATTAAAATGGTTATCGACAACTCGGTTGCCGTTCTTCCTCACCAGGGGTCTGCGCAATCCCTGGAACTCGAATCGAGAGGTCAAGATTGCTCGGGATGGCACTGAATTAGAACCAGCAGTTGGGCGCAGGTTGGTAGAGCTGTTCAACCGCGTGCAGAACTCAGCGTCTTGTGCACCTGTTGATCCGCCGCCATCATACTTTGTTCCCGTATACCCATCTGTACAGCCATATGGGCAATAGCTAAAATGTGCTGACAGAGAATTTTTATCACAATATCCGGGGGCCGACGCCTTTTTGAGAGAGTAGCTAATTTGGATATAACATGACTTGCGCTTGAATATTTTTTTATGTCTGTGGGGATATTAAGCTATTGAGCATGAATGAACTTTATGAAATCGAGGTCGCGGGCGAGTTGAGGCAGTGCTTTGAGAAAAAAAAAGGGGGGCGCAGATTTCCGGATCTCACAGAACAGATAGCGGTCAGGCTCAGTCTGTTAAATTTGTGCAATAAATAGACATGTGTGTCTTGTTTGCCGGGGCCCGTTGATGATGATGTTTACAAGCACGTCTCTGGGGTTTCAGGATTGAAGATGGGGTGTGGAAATCGATTATGTGAACGTCTGCATGTGCATTGGGAACGAAGCTTGATTCTTTGCTCGCTTCTTCGTGGAATCGTGTGGGGTGAACAGCCTGCTATTGACGCGCGGAGTGCGCTAGATATTGGTTGATATATTCCCTATTCTAAGTCTCTAGTAATTTATATACAAAAGAAAATAAGTAATAAATAGTGTGTATAGCTATAGCCCTTATATAGCGCAGGCTTACTATAATCTATGTATTATCTAGGCTCTACCTATACATTCTAAGTAATACACTTTTTAATTAAAGTATAATTAACTAAGGAAGGCTACTCTAATTATATAAAGTAATATATATAATAATGCTTATAAATATAAAGTTAAAGTAAGATAATAAAGTAAAATAATAAAATAAAGTTATATAAAAACTATAAATATTATAATTTTCTTTATTAACTATAAATTCCTTTTTTTATAAGTACTTTTTTATTATAATTAATTAATTTAATTATTATTATTATTATTATTACTATTATTATTATATCTTTTTTAAGGTTAAAAAGGGTTTTTTAAAAAAAATACCTAATAAGCATTTTTTTTAAAGATTATTTTTAAAATTTCTTTTATTTTTAAAGATTATAATATTAATACTTTTTTTATATTTTTTTTACTTTTTTTATTACTTTTTTTTATTTTTTTTATTACTTTTTTTAAATTTATAATATTTTAAAAGTAATTTAAAAAGCTTTTTTCTTTTAAATATATAAAGGCTATAAAGGCTATACTTTAAAGACTCTTTTTATTATAAAAAAAAAGTAAATAATAAGTCTTTAAAATACTTTACCTTTTATATTAATAACTTTACTAACTCTTTAAAGCTAATATTATGTTATGGACTGGCCTAGAGGCTACTGCGATCTAGCGTCAATAGAAGATATTATTACTCTTAAGGAGAAAGGAAAGGGAGAGAGGAATCTCCTATAGTTTTCTACTCTATCTATCTATAGGTGCCCTAAGCAGCCCCGCTTAGGGCTAGTAGGGCACGCGCCTAGTAACCATTATTCCTCCGCAGTGTGGCCTCTTCTGCTCCTCTAAGGGTCCGAGCTCCCAGCTCGAATCTATCACATATTACTTATATTTTATAATACTTAATACCTTATACTTTATTTAAAGTATATAAAAACTATTATTATAAATAAAGGTAATAATAAAAAATATTATAAAATTAGGTTTAAAAAGTTTTTAAAATACTTTTTATATAAGTTAGGTAATTATTATTATAATAACTTATATATTATTATAGTTTTTATTATTAAATAAATATTAATAATATAGGGTTATAACTAAAAAGTAAGCTTTCTTTTACTATATATTTTTATTTTATTATAAATATTAATGCTTTTTTCTTTTCTTTAGCTATATAATTAATATTATTAAGTATTAAAGTTATAGCTAAGACTTTTTATAAAACTAAACTTTATATATAAAGGTTTACTTTATATTAAAGCTAATAATATTATTAAAGGCTTATTAATAATAAAAAAAAAAGCTAAGGTAGCTATAGTAATAGCTTGTTACGGTCCGTTCCCAGAGGCGGAACTCACCTCACAAAAGGAGGGTTCCGCTGCACATAGCTAGAGAGAACAACTTTAACTATATATACACTTAATTACTTACCTATAACTTAAGTGTTCCTTCTTCTTATAATTTTATAATATACTATATTTATTATATAAGTACCCCTATTTATATATAATATTTAGTATATAATAAGTAGTAGTAATTACTATTTTTTTTATATACCTATTTACTATATAAAAGCTAATAATAAAAACTATAAACCTTATATTAATAATAAAAGAAATTTAATAAAATTTATTTATTAGCCTAAATTTTTTAATTACTAGCTTTATTATTAAAAACTAATTATAATAAATCTACTATTTTTAGGCTTTTTACTAAAACTTTCCTAACCTTAAGAATAAAAAAAACTATTTTTATTATAAAAAAATATTAAAAACCTTTAAACTCTTACTAAATATTAATATATTAATAGTAATCTTTAAATTTACCTAAAGCCCTTAGCTATTAAAAGACTTATTTATTAAAACTCTATAGATTTTACTATAGTTAATATAAAGTAGAAATTAATAAAAAGTATTATTTATAAAGCTAAGCTAGAATACTTTTTTAAATAAATAAATCTAATATTAAAAAATAAAACTATAATACTAAATAATAGTTTAAAATATATAGAAAATACCTATAATATAGGTATATATAATATTTCTAAAAATAAATTAATAAAAAATATAGTAAGTATAAAAATTAAAGAATTACTAAAAACTTTAAATATTTTATTTTATACTAAAAAAAACTATATTTTTTTATAAAAAAGGGACTATATTAATGCTAGCTTTTATTAAGAAACTATTTTAAAAATAAGAATCTATTTTTATTTAACTTTTAGTATATTAAATCCCCCTTTAGGAACCCTATTAAATCCTATAGGAATTAATTAAAATAAAGTAATTTTTTATTTACTTAGTAATTAGGAAAAATATATACCTTTTTTATAAGTAATAGAATTTTAGAGATAATAATATAAGCCTAATATATATAATAAATTCTAATAGTTTTTTACTAATATATATAACTAATAAGAGTTTATTTTTAGTAAGATTTATTATAGTAGTATAAAAGAAATTAATAAAGTAATAACCTATATAACTATTATACTAAAGGCTTTTAAACTAGCTAAATTCTACTAATAAACTATAAAGTAAGCTTAATACCCTTTATTAACCTTAAAATAGGTTCTAACCTTAAATATATAATACTTTATAGTATCTTTTAGAATAATAAGTATATAAATATAACTAGCTTATATAATAACTTTTAATACCCTTTATACTAAAACTTTTTAGCTTTAGGGGCATTTAATTAATAAGGAGTTTTATAAGACTTTATATAACCCTTTACTTTATAATAAGCTACCCCTTAGGAACACTATATATACTTAGAGACTATTATTTATATTTATAAAATAGTAATTTAAAGATAAAAACCCTTATAATAATTTAGCTATCTAAGCCTTAAAGATAATAAACTATTTAATAAAACCTTTTTAGAAACTTAGTAATATTAAATACTTTAACCTTAAAATAAATCTAAATAATATTAATAGTAAAGCTATTAAATATAAAGGTAAATTTACTATCTTTATAAATATAAACCTTTAAATCTAAATAGTTAAGGATTACTATAGCTATACTAGCCCTAACTACTAAGAACAAATTATATATTAAGTTTAGTATCTTCTCTATAAAGCTACCTATATATAGTACTACTAGCATCTTAATAATATAAAAAGGGCTATAATATTCTATAATTTTAAATTAGTATTTACTATAATTAAAAAAGAATTTAGTATTAAAATTTAAAATGCTATTACTTAGCTTAATTAAGCTAAATTTATTAGGGATAATATATTATTTAAGATATTCTTATAGGAATTTATAGTAAAGGTTTTTTTCTATACTAAGGCTAATAAAGAATTTACTAACCTTTAGCTTCTTACCTATCTTTATTATAAGCTTTATATAAAGCTTTGGTAAATCTATCTTTAACTAATAGAATTTAACTATTAAAATATATATATTAACTTAATAAAAAGTAAGAAATATAACCTTAAGGACTTTATTTTAGGTAATAAAACTTACTATAAAATAAAGAGAAGTAAGGTTTAAGCCTTTACTTACCTTTTTATAAAAAACCTAAATTTTGTGATGGATTCGAGCTGGAGGCTCGGATCCTTAGCGGAGCATGTAAGGAGCATGTAAGGAGCATATAAGGTAACCTACCTTACCTAGAGGGCAAACCCTATAAGTATATATTATATATAAACTAAATATATAGTAGAAGGGGATAGTAACCTTTCCTTCCCCCTTATAAATAATAATAACTTTATTAACACTAAATTATAGTTATTATTTAGGCTAGTTTATAATTATTATTATTTATTATAATACTACTTATAATATCTATTATTATAAAGATAGTGTAATAGATCCTTAGTATTATAAATAGGTAGCCTAATTAGGTAATATATAGAACTTATACTATCTCTATAAAACTATTATTTTAATAGTAGCTTAGCTTAAGGAACTATACTACTATATAGCTATAATAAACTAGGTATTTTATATAAATACCTTAATATAGGCTAACTAGGTATAACCTAAGTATAAGCTACTTTTAATAAGAAACCCTTATAATAGAAATAGGGCTTTATTTTAGGCTTAGTAAAGCCTTATAATATATAAGCTAAAGGCTAACTTAGACTTTATTAATACTAATTATAATAAATAATTCCTTATTTATTAAAACTTATTACTTAAGATTTAGGTATAGATAGCTTTATTCTTTAAGCTAAGTAGTAACTATTAGTATATACTAAGCTATTTCCTTAAATACCTTAATACTATATTTATAAATCTTTATTAAAAAGAATATATAATTATAGAGTTAAACTAGTTAAAATAATACCTAAATAAATAGTTTATAGATTTCTTTATTTATTTTAAATAAAAGTTATATTTTATAAAAAGGAGTACTTAGGTAAATATAATAAAATTTACTTAGCTTTAAGTTAGATTTAATAAATAAATAAGGGATTACTATATAGGCTATAATATTCCTTACTTTAACTATTATATAGTAATTATATATTACTATAGTATTACCTTAGATATTTGTTAAAAATAAC
>AFRA01000449.1:0-26614 GCA_000223055.1 Claviceps fusiformis PRL 1980
GTTATTTTTAACAAAAATAAATACTAATATTTACTTAATAGTAAAGGCTTTCTTTATTAAAGTCTAACTCTATTAGTTATAGTAAAGTTTTCTTCCTTAGTATAGTAATAAAGGTTTTAAATACCTTAAAAGCTATCTCTTTTTTTATAGTTAATTCTTATAAATTTATAATTATTACTAACTATTAATTAGTATTAAAAATAACTTATAAAGGGAAAATAAATACTAAAATATATATATAATAAAAACAATATAAAAAGGGTCTATTATTAATAATTCTTCTAAGCTAAGAGCTAAGCTTATAAAGTAAGAAAAAGGTAGTGTTATAGCTACGCATATAGTTAGCAGTGCAGCTAATTAGACCGCGTGCATCGTTATGGCGGACCCACCCGGTCGCCCACACACGCTACACCCGGCGTTTTGCCTGCACTAAGGTTTTGCCGTTGAGAGCAATTCTAACAATTATACTTTAAAATTTACTAATACTTTAATATTCTTTAGGCTTTTAAGTAGCTTTTATATTAGTTATATATAGCTAACCTATTTAATTAATATATTATAATAGCTACCTTAACCTTTAGTATTCTTTATAGCTAAAATAAACTTAACTTAATACTTATAAGGTATATTTATATTATTATTTTAAAGCTAAATAAAGCTTAGTTAAAAGTTAAGTAAAACTTAAAAAAGAAATAAATTATTTACTATATATTTACTTAAATTAATATAAAAAATAAAGTAAATACTATTAAGAATATTTAATTTAATAATAAAAAGTATAAAAGTATTAAATATAGTATATTTAGCTATAACTTAATTTAATTTCTTATTTAAATAAAGGGTTTAAATATTATAAAGGCTAAGCTAAACCTTATTATTAGCTTAGTAATATTCTATAGAGTAATATAACTAATTAAAGGACTTTTATTAATACTATTAAGTAAAATTAATAATAGCTTAAGTAAGTGCTATTTCTTATTTAATATATTTAAAAAACTAAACTACTTACCTTTTAAAGAATATTTAGCTTTAAATAAAAGCTAGTATATATTATATTAAATTAATATTAAACCTATAAATGGCTATATATATACTAAAGCTAGTAACTAATAAGTTATAGTTATTAAGTATAAGCTAATATATTATTAAGTATATAGGCTAGTTTATTTAAGTAAAAAAAACTATAATATATAAAACTACTTAAACCTCTTAATTCATATATTTTATACTTTTATTAGTTTAAAGGTAGTAGAATATAAAAAGAAGCTATTAAATCCTTATAAAGGAGTATAATAATAATTAAAAACTACTTACTTAGTTTAAGCTATAATTTAATATAATACTTAAAGGGAATTTATAGAAATACTATTAGTAGTTTAAAAAGTATAAAGTATATACTTTAATACTTATACTTATTATAGCCTTTAACTAAATATACTTAAAAAGGTAGTTTATAATAACTATAAAGAACTAAAGGGTATTTAAAGAGTTAGCTAGAAAGTTAGTTATAAAATTTACTAATATTTATAACTAATACCTATTTAGTATTAGGATAGGCTATAAAAGGCCTTAGTAAAAGCACTAGCTTTTATAAGCTTTATAGTAATAATAATTTTATATATACTACATAATATTTATTAATATACCCTCCTAGTAATAATTATAATAAAGAGCTTAAAAGGTTATATTCTTTCCTAAGTAGCTTAATAAAGGTAAGTTATAAGTCTATTAAATTAATATAATAGTTAAAGGCTTATACTATAATATTTAAAGATAGCTATAGAATAGTAAAGCCTTATAAGTATTAATTATATAGTCCCTAACCTATTAATATATAGCTACTTTAATAAAAAATCTCTAAGCTTTTAATTATATTATTATAATTTTTAGGTAATATATAAAATTAGCTTATATACCTTAGTTTTAAAGGTTTTAAAAATAATTATTTATAAAGAAGTTATAGCTTTATAGGTTAATTACTATATTATTAGTTAAGGACTAATTCTACTTTAGTAATAAAGTAAAAGGGGTATAGAATAGCTATAATAAATATATAATTAATATTAAGTATAGTAATAGCTAAGCTAATATAAAGGCTTTTAATTTATTTTATTTATAGTAAAATAGTATATTAAGGTAGGCTACTTAAAAGCCTAATTAGTAGTAAAGGTAAAAATTAAAGAAAGAGAGAGTCTCTACCTAATATACCTAATATTCTAATATTTCCTAAATGCTTATAAAGTATTTTAAGTTTTTATAGTTAGTAAGGATTATAAATAGCTTAAAAATACTATAAAGCTTAGTAAACTATACCTTAAGGTATAAAATAATATTAAGTAGCTTCTTATTATAAATTATATAGTTTTATTAAAGGGCTATAAGCTAAGTAGAGTAATAGGTAATAAATTATAGTATACCTACTATATTATACTATAAAAGGTAACCCTTAATAGCCTCCCTTAATATATTAGCTTTTATTATTATATCTAAGGTAGAATCCTATTAAGTTAGAATTAAAGCTAAAGAAAATATATCCTTAAGGCACTAAAAAGCTATTTAATAAGCTAAAAACTAAATAAATAAAGTACTTTTTTTAGTAAGGTTAAGAAAGGGTTTAATAAGGTTTAAAAAGTTAGCTATAAATTTTTAATAAAAGTTTATAAAGCTTAAAAAGCTATATATACCCTATAGCTATATTAATGCCTTTTATTTATAAATAGTAGCTACCTTCGCTAGGTTAGGCTATATTATATAGCTAGCTTATACTATAAACCCTAGGTACTTAACCTTAGTTATACTAAAAGTATACTTACTAAGGTTAAAATATAAGCTAGTTTATTAAAGGTAGGAAAGGATCTCTTTAGTATACTATATATACTCTTTATATATACTACTAGTATAAATAAGGATATTATTAAAATAGGCTATTATATAGACCCTTAATATATCCCCTAAGGCACTATTAATATAATATTAAAATATTATAAGTGCTTTAGCTAGGCTAAAGGGGTAGATAAGCTATTTAAAAAAGCTAAAATATATATAAAAAGCTATAAAAGCCTTATCCCCTTATATAATATATAGATAATAAAAAGTAATATAAATATTTAATTTAATAAACTACTAAGTGCTTACTAAGAATTATAAAGTTTTTTTAATAAGTAGTAATAAGTATTAGTTTTAATTTATAATTTTATTTAATACTTTATAATTTATATAAAAATACTAACCTTTATTTACTTTTTTAATTAAAAGTATTAGTATATCTATTAAAAAAAAAGCTTTAATTTAGCCTTTATTTATAAGGTTTATAATTTATTTATATATTTCTAATAGCTAGCCTTAAGGTATATTATAAAGTAGCGCTTAAGGTAGGTTTAGTAAGCTACTATTAGGGTTCTATTATAATTAAATATAGTAATTAGCTTACTCTTAATAAAAAGAAAGGGTATTAGTATTTTTATAGTAAAATAAATCTTTAAAGTTAATTAATTTACTTAATAAAAAAAAAAGTTCTTATTCTCTCTTAAAACTACTAGATTTATTATAAATATAAGGATAATATTAATTTTCTATAGGCTTATAAATATAATATTACTTACTTTACCTAACTATAAAGTTTAATAAGCTAATTTTATATAAACTAAGCTTATAATAATAATTATTAATAAGGCTACCCTTTAGGTATTTAAGATATAAATCTCTAGGCTACCCTATATATAAATAATAAAGAGGTATTAAGTAGTATATAATATAATATTATTTTAAGCTATTTATAGCACCTTTAAAATATAGTTTTATAAAAGGCTTAGAATTATATAAGCTATTATAAGAAATAACTAGCTATTTAAGTTAGTATTAAACTAAATAAAGTAAGTAATTCTTAGGCACTAAAAGGTATTAGTATAACTATATTATATAACTATTATAGTAGTAGTTAATATATATAGTTAGGCTAAAGTAAGGCACTAAAGGCCTAACCTTTAAACTATACTTTTACTTATAGTAATATAGCTATTATAATTACTATTTACTTAAGTATTAATAAACTTAAAACTATTATATAAAAAAAAAGAAGAAATAATGCTTTTTTTATATAATATTTTATTTTTTTATAAATATTTAAGCTAATATTATTATAGGTATAGTATAAACTAATACTATTAATATATATTTTACTACTAAAACTTATATAATAAAGCTATTTTCTTTTAAATTAAAGTTACTATTATTATTTAATACCTTTTTATTAAAGATATTTAAAGCTTTAATATTAAAACCCTTTATTAAGTAATAAGTAAAAAGCTATATATAATTTTAAATAAAGTAACTATTATTATTATAATATAAATACTAATAAATAGCCTTATAGTACTTAATAATATTTTATAAAACCTAGGTTACTTAAATTATATCCTTAGTATTTATAGGCTTTATACTTAACTTACTTTTACTAATAAACCTATAACCTTACTTAAAACCTAAAAAACTAATAAAATTAATACTTATTATAGCTATATTACTATTTTAGTTATATTTAGTTTAAGTATAATAATAAGCCTTAATATATTCCTTAATTTAGTATAAGTTAATATTTAAAGTAATACTATAGTATTATATAACTATTATATAATAGTTAAAATAAAGAATATTATAGCCTATATAGTAATCCCTTATTTACTTATTAAACTTAATTTAAAGCTAAGTAAGTTTTACTATATTTACCTAAGTGCTTCTTTTTATAAAATATAACTTTTATTTAAAATAAATAAAGAAATTTATAAACTATTTATTTAAGTATTATTTAAGTTAGTTTAACTCTAT
The DNA here is from genome assembly GCA_000223055.1 of Claviceps fusiformis PRL 1980. Classification (NCBI taxonomy): domain Eukaryota; kingdom Fungi; phylum Ascomycota; class Sordariomycetes; order Hypocreales; family Clavicipitaceae; genus Claviceps; species Claviceps fusiformis. Next base: position 4,825 of record AFRA01000449.1, read on the forward strand.
AACTATATATTTCTTTTAATAAAGGTTTATAAATATAATATTAAGATATTTAAAGAAATAGCTTAGTATATACTAATAGTTATTACTTAACTTAAAAAATAAAGCTACTTATACCTAAATTTTAAGTAATAGGTTTTAATAAATAAGAAACTACTTATTATAGTTAGTACTAATAAAGTCTAAATTAGCCTTTAGCTTATATATTATAAAGCTTTACTAACCCTAAAATAAGGCCCTATTTTTATTATAAGGGTTTTTTATTAAAAGTAGCTTATACTTAAGTTATATTTAGTTAGCTTATATTAGGGTATTTATATAGAATGCCTAGTTTATTATAGCTATATAGTAGTATAGTTTTTTAAGCTAAGCTACTATTAAAGTAATAGTTTTATAAAGATAGTATAAGTTTTATATATTACTTAATTAAGCTATTTATTTATAATACTAAGGATTTATTATACTATTTTTATAAGAATAAATATTATAAGTAGCGTTATAATAAATAATAATTATTATAAACTAGCCTAAATAGTAACTATAATTTAGTATTAATAAAGTTATTATTATTTATAAAGGGTTAGAAAAGGCTACTATTCCCTTTTACTATATATTTAGTTTATATATAATATATACTTATAGGGTTTACCCTCTAGGTAAGGTAGGTCACCTTATATACTCCTTACATGCTCCTCTCCTGCTCCGCTAAGGATCCAAGCCTCTAGCTCGAATCCATCACAAAAGCTATTATAAAAGCTCTTTATTCCTATTAATTTTCTACCTTAAAGGAGGCTAAAGAGGCTATATTTAAGTATACTTATAAGCTTAGATTTAGCCTCTCTATATATAAGAGCGTTCCTAATGTAAAGAATCCTTAATAAGTGCTTCTTTAATGCTATAAAGGGTATAGATATGCTATATTTTATAATTTTAATGCTTATAAAAAGAGATTATAACTAAATTTAGCCTCTTAAATAACTAAATATAAATATAAGCTTATAATTAAAAGGCTTAGTAGTAATTAAGGCCTTAAGTATACTACCTTTCTCCTTACTTATAATTACCCCTTTAGAGATATTTTTACCCTTTTATAGGTTTAAAAGTAGGCATTTAAATATTATAAAGAGTAAATTATTACACTTTATAATATAGGAGTTAAGCTAGTTAGAATCCTTAAGTACTTATAGCAATAGGAGTTACCTAATATTTAAGGCCTTATTTAATTTAATATTTATAACTTTATATAAAAGTATTACTTAAAGGAACTTATAGGCTATTTTAAGGTTAAGTAGCTTTATAATTAGCTTTATAATAATTCTAATTTCTATTATAAAGATTAAAGAAGTATAAACGGTTAGATTATTAAGCTCTTTATTACTTTAATATTAAGTATTAAACTTCTTAAAAAAAACCTTAATATTTACTTCTATAATAATATATATAAAATAAATTACTTTAATCTTTTTTTAATGCTTATAGAGTTATTAAATTAAATAAAAGCTTATAATTTACTTTATATTTTATAAGCAGTAAGACTAAGGATAACTTTAATTAGGTTATAAATATAATTAGTAAACTTCTTAAGCTATAATATATTAGTAAGCTAAAGATTATTATTATAAACTATAACTATACTATAATTAATGTAATTAATAAGTATAGAGGGTTTACTAGTGTATTATATATTCTTTACTAGTAGTATATTAATATAAATATACTATTCTATTATAAGAGGCATTTTCTAAAGGCTATATATAATAAGGCTACTTAATAGATTATTTATATACTTATATTTATATTATTTTTATAAGTATAGAATGCTTTTATTATAAGCAAAATAAAGACTAAATTCTTATAAAGACTTATAGCATTCTCTTAACCTAGTAAATTCCTATCTATAGCTATTAAATATACTTATAATATATAGATTTATTTATAAAAGGAGAAGATTATGTATTACTTTATAAATAAATATTGCTACTTTAGCTATATAATAACATTAATTATAGAGTTATTAAACGCTGCTATTAAGAGGTAGCTTTAGGGTAATATAAGCAACTTAAGCACTATTTTTTATAAGTGTTATGGACTAGCCTAGATGGCGACTGTAATGTAGTGTCGATGAAGTTATTATTATCCATAAGGAGGAAGGAAAGGCTGCTATCCCCCTCTACTATATATCTAGTTTATATACAATGTATGCTCGTAGGGTTTGCCCTCTAGGTGAGGTGGGTCACCTTATATGCTCCTCACATGCTCCTCTCCTGCTCCGCTAAGGATCCGAGCCTCTAGCTCGAATCCATTACAATAAGCCTATATATTTCTAGGCTTACTAAGACATTAAAATTTAGAATCTATATACTTTAAGGTATTATAAGCTATTAAATTTCACCTAAAAGTCTATATATTAACTAATTTATAATTATGTTTCTTTTTATATATTATAGTGAATTATAAAGGAAGAGTAAAAGATTAACCCTAATAAGCTAATTATACCCTTAATACTATGCCTGCCTTATAATAATATTTAGGTATTTAGCTTACCCTACTAGCACTAGATTACTTATAAATTCCTTAATAAGCAGCCTATTTAGCTTAATAAAATTAATATCTACTAGTATTAGTATTATAGGTGTTACGTGCTAGATGTCACACGTAAATAGGGGTACTTACACAATAGGTGTAGTACGTTGTAAAGTTATAAGAAGAAGGAACACTTAAGTTATAGGTAGGTAATTAAGTGTATATATAGTTAAAGTTATTCTCTCTAGCTATATATAGCAGAACCCTTCTTTTATAAGGTAGGTTCTGCCTTTAGGAATAAACTATAATAGGTCCCTTCTTTATAAAAAAAAATATAGCTTATTTTAAGCTACTTAAATAAAAAAGAAAAAAAAGAAAGAAAAGGAAAAGAAAAAGGTAGGCTTATAGTAGCCTATCTATAAAGCTAAAGAATTAGAAAGAAAAGAAATAAAGCTATATAGTTTATATATAATTAAGTTATAGCTTAACTTATAAAAGTTATACTAATAAGGAAAGAAAATATAGGTAAGTAAAATTAGTATTATATTTTATATTCTTTATAAAACTATTATACCCCTTAGGGTTTACCCTTAGTATACTATTATATTCTACACTATTACTACTTATTTTTATTATTTATAGATATATTACTATTACTTAAGGCCTTCTCCTTATTAATGGCTTTATTAGCTATAGAGTTATTAAAGTTTATAGTATAGTTTTAATATACTATTATAAAGTAGATATTATTAGCTAGGGTGTATTAAACTATAGAGTTAATTAAGATTCTTTTAAAGATCTCCTATTTTTAATAGTAAGTGTTATGTGCTAGATGTCACACGTAAATGGGGGTACTTATACAATAGGTGTGGTACGTTATAAAGTTATAAGAAAAAGGAACACTTAAGTTATAGGTAGGTAATTAAGTGTATATATAGTTAAAGTTATTCTCTCTAGCTATATATAGCAGAACCCTCCTTTTATAAGGTAGGTTCTGCCTTTAGAAATAAACTATAATAGGTCCCCCTTTTATAGAAGAAAATATAGCTTATTTTAGGCTATTTAAATAAAAGAGAAAAAAAAAAGAAAAGAAAAGAAAAAGAATAGGCTTATAGTAGCTTACTTATAAAGCTAAGGAATTAGAAAAAAAAGAAATAAAGCTATATAGTTTATATATAGCTAGGTTATAGCCTAACCTATAGAAGTTATACTAATAAGGAAAGAAGATATAAATAAGTAAAATTAGTATTATATCCTATATTCCTTATAAAACTATTATATCTCTTAGGGTTTACCCCTAATATACTATTATATTTTATACTATTATTACTTATTTCTATTATTTATAAATATATTACTATTACTAAAGGCTTTCTCCTTATTAGTAGCCTTATTATCTATAGAGTTATTAAGGTTTATAGTATAGTTCTAGTATATTATTATAAAGTAAATATTACTAGCTAGGGTATATTAAACTATAGGGTTAATTAAAATTCTCTTAAAGATTTTTTATTTTTAATAGTTAGTTATAGTATTAAAGGTATAGATATTAAAAGTTATAACTATAGCCTTAGCTTCCTTTTAATATTAAGTAAAACCTACCTTTTTATAAAAATATATTATATTAAAGTTAAGCTTTTACTTAGTTTTATTAGTATTTATATTATATTAATCCTTTTAGGTATTATTAATATATATATTATAGCCTATTCTATTAACTAGTATTTAAATATAAGTAGTAAGTATTTAGATTCTCTTTATATTAATATAAAGAACCTTATAATATATATTAACTAAGTATAAATAATACCTAATAAAAATACTAGCTTAATCTTTTATTAAATTATAATAAGTAATAAAAATATAGCTAATACTAGTATAATTATAGGTTTTAATAAAATAAATAAAGAAATTAATAAGCTACTAAGCTTAAAGGATTTTAAAAAGAATAATTTTATTATAAAGGTTTATTATATTCTTAATATTACTTTTAATATAAATCTAAAGGTTTTACTTAGTAAAAGTCTTATTAATATAAATAATAATAGTTAAAAAGAGCTAAATAAAAGTATTTATATTTAGTTTTATAATATAATAAGTAAAAGCTATATTTAGCTTTAGTAAGCTACTAATTACTAGGAGGTAATATAATTTATAAACCTTATAAAATAGAAATATTCTATAGAAACCCCCTTTAATAAGGTCCTTAGTAGTTATAATATAGTATAATTTAAAAATAAAAGGTTTTTTTATTTATTATATACTACCTATAGTATTAATACTATAATAAGCCTTAAAATATATATTACTTAGTTTAGTAAAAAGGTTAAGTATTTTTTTATAATTTTAGTTAATCTCTTTTTTAATTAAAAGAGTCTTTTAAGGTAAAGTTAGTATTATATAGCTAGTTATAATAGTTTCTATATTAAAACTAAGGAAACTTTATATAATTATATAAAGAAAATAATAGTTTTATATAAAAAAGTAGCTATTAAAAGGATAGTAAGGAGTATAGCTAAGTATAAAAGAAATACTAATAATAATAATAAAGAAAAAAATAAAAGTAGCTTATAATAAGAAAGTCATAATATTATTAATTAAAAAGGGGTTATAAAAGTGTTATAATAAGGTAAGACTTTTATACTTAGTAGTGTACTTAGGTATCTAAGCTATAGCCTTAGCTAAGTAAATAAAGAATTAAAATATTATAGTATTTTATAACTTAAGATAAGTATTAATATTAGTAATATTTTCTATATAATAAAAATATAGTTTTTATAGCTTAAAGTTAAAAGTATATATATATTTTATTTACTTTAATATTAACTAATTATAGGTAGAATCCTATAGAGATTCTATATTTTTAACTATAAAAGTTATAAAATTAAAACTATTTTACTAAACTATTATATTTCTTATTAATTTTAGCCTTTTTAAGGTAAAAAGTAATATAAAATATTTAAAATTACTTATATTTATATAACTACTAGAATTTATATAATAAGATACTACTAAAATAATAGTATAAGAAATAATAGAAATACTAAAATATTTTACTAAATAAATTATTAGAATCCCTTTTTTATAGTATTATTATTAAGTTACTTATATTAGCTAGCTAGTGCTTATTATATATAAAATACCTTAACTAAGGAGTTAGGGTATTAACTCTATTATACTTATTAAAATATATTATAGTAAATAACTTAAGGATGCCTATAAAGCGTGCTATTAAGGTTTTAATAGTTTATACCTTAGCCTTAATAGCTTTTACTTTAGTTTAAAGTAATTTAATAAAGGTTTTAATAGTAGAGATTAAGGTAGCTATAGTGAATTTATATTTCTTTAATATAATAAGGTAGGATTTTATATTCTTTATAGCTTTTATTATAGGTATAGATTTAATAGCCTCCTTAATTCTAGTATTAACTATCCTTAGGGTTTTAGTCTTTATAATATTATAAATATTTATAAAGCCTTTAATACTATTATAGTGTATTTTAAATAGTTTACTATAGTTTATTATAGTAAACTTAAAGGCTTTTATAGCTATCTTTAATATTATAATATATATAAGGACTTTATTTTATATATTTAATAACTACTTAGTAATAATAGTAGCTTTATAAGCGCTTAGCTTAAGAATCTTTATAAGGTAGGACTTACTAACTATTACTAAAAAGCTATTAAGGGTTTTATTTAAGTAGCTAAAGGTATTACTTATATATTTAGTAATAATAATAGCCTTAGCTAGAAGTTAAGAGGTTTAGTAATAGTTTTATAGCTATTTCTATTATTTTAAATAAAAATAGCTATTTAGAGAGAGTTATAAGTAATATAAATAATTAGAAGTTTTAATTTACCTTTAGCTTAAGCTTTATTACCTTTTATAATAGCTACTATAGCTTTATTACTTTAAGTATTAAGTTTTTTAAAAATATTAATATAGTAAGCTATTATTTCTAAGTATAGCTTATAAAGAGAATTATTTTTTGGAAATACTAAATTTATTCTAGCTAATTTTAGCTTTAGCCTTAGTAAATTCTATGCTATAAATATAGAGTGTGTTTTTAAAGGCTTAATCCTTTTTCTTAGGTTTTTACTTATTAGTATATTACTACTTTATATAGTTTTTCTTTATATTAACTATGGCTATAAAGTTAATATTATTTAATTTATTATAAGGTTTATATATTTTACTATTAGCCCTTTTAAACTAGTAGAGATACTAGTGTATTAGAGTGTTAGTAATATACTTTACTATATCTTTAGTAGTAGTTAATAATTTATTAATTATATTTATTAAGGATTAGCCTATTAGGGCTTAAGCTTTAATGCCCTTAGTATTACTTATTCTTTAGTTATTTATATTATTTATATTAAAAACATTCTTATCTTTATTATAGTTAATTATAATAATTTAGAGAGTAATGTAGGGTATACTTATATTATTAGTATATTTATTATAAAACTTACTATCCTAGGTAGTGTAAGTATCTCCTAGCTAGCTAGTTAAAATACTAGGTTTTTAGAGATAAAGGTTAAATATAAGTCCTAGTAGGTTAGCTAGGTTAATATTATAGAAATCTATACTATTCTTAAGTTTAAAGGCTAATTCTTTTAAAAGGCTTATAAAAAGCTATTAATAAGGATAAGGCCTAATAAAGGCTTAGATATATAAGGATAGGGAAAAATATAGGAGTTTATTATATATATTTTACTAATACTTTTTTTAGCTTAACTTTTATTAAGGTTTAGTATAGTAATTAGTAAAATTAGTGCTAATGTTATGGACTAGCCTAGATGGCGACTGCAATCTAGTGTCGATGAAGTTATTATTATCCATAAGGGGGAAGGAAAGGTTACTATCCCCCTCCACTATGTGTCTAGTTTATATACAATGTATGCTTATAGGGTTTGCCCTCTAGGTGAGGTAGGTCACCTCATATGCTCCTTACATGCTCCTTTCCTGTTCCGCTAAGGATCCGAGCCTCTAGCTCGAATCCATCACAGCTAATAACCTTTAGTTAGTAAATTTAATATACTATAGAAAGGCTTAAGGAAGTTTAAGGTTTAAGTAGTATATTTATATAAGCTAATAAAAGCTATAGATTAATTTAAATAATTAATATAAGGAAGGAAGGTAGTAATATATAAATTTCTAAGAAAAAAAGGAATAAAAAAGTAAAAAAAAGAAAGTAAAGAAAAAAAGTAAATAAGTATAGAAAGTAAAGGATTTTATATACCTTAATAAAGCTTTTATAAAAATAAGCTTAAGATAAGCTTTTATAGTGTACTAAGAGTTAGGAAATAATTAATATTTTTTATTAGTAGGGAAATCCTTATATATATTTATAAAATTAAATATAAAGCTAGTATAACTTAGAATATTTATTAATTAGAAGGCACTATAAGGCTTTTTTTATAGTATTCCTTATCTTAATTAATAGTATTTATAGTAAGGTATTTATTAACTATTTTAGTAGTATTAATATATATATTTTCCTTAGAAATCTATTAATTATTTTTAATAAAGTATTTCTTTTAGTAAATTAAGAAATTAATATAAAGCTTTCTATTCTTTTTTTAAAAAAATTATATATAATATTTCTAAATCCTTTTAATTTTTTAGTAATTTACTTTTTCTAATTTAATTAAGTTTATTAATAGTAATATAAGCTTAATTCTTTTAAAAAAGGTTTTATTTTACTATAGTTTTTAAATATAAGCTATAAAAACTATTAAATAAACCTTTAAAGTTAATAAGAAGTTAAAGTAAAAAGAAAAAAGAAAGATTTACTTTAAAACTTTATATAGTTTAGTATATTAAAAAGATTATTTTTTTTAGGCTTACTTAAAAGCTTATATTCTAAGTATAGCCTAAGGTATACTATATTTTCTATATTAATATCTATTAAATTATACTAAGAGTTATATTTAATTTTTATAAGTATAGCTATTATTATAATAGTATACTTAGCTTCCCTTTAATATAACTTTTAAAGTATTAATAAGTTAGTATTTTTAGGGTTTATAATAAATTTATTTAGATTTAAAAAAAGGTTTATTACTATAAATAGTTTATAATTAAATATAATTTTATTAGGTAATTAATTAATTAAAGCTATAGCTATATTATTAAAGTAGTATTAAAGCGCTAAAAGTATTAAGGGCTAGGGGATATTTAGGTTAGTTATAATATAATATTATATTATAATAATTATAGTTTAATTTTTATACTTAGCTATACTATTAGTTTATAAGTAATATACTATTACTATAAAGAATTTTACTTTTAGCTTATAAAAGAGTATAGTTTAAAGGTTAGAGATAAACTTAGGGTCTTTATTATTAATAATTTCTTATAATAGTCTTTAGTTAGTAAGGTAGAGTCTCTTTAATAGGAGTTTAGCCTAGATTTTTACTAAATACTCTTTATAGCTAAAGATAAGAATTATTTTTTTATTAAAAAAGTAGTTAATTAAGTAAAGTAAGTTATAAGTAATAAATCCTTTTACTACCTATATTATATTTTCTAAGCTAATTTTTAATATATTTATAATAAAATTTAGTAAAATACTATAAAAAGGTATAGGCTTTATTTAAAGGGGTTTTATTTTCTTTAAAGCTTAAGATTAAAGAATTATATTTTCTTTATAGATATTATAGTATACTATATAGGTATATATTTAGCTACTTATATATAGAAAGTAGATTATAGAAAGCTCCTTAGCTATCCTCCTTACTTTAAAATAATAAGTATTATTATAAATTAACTAAAGAAGGGCTTTTATATAGTTTTAAAGGATATAAAGTTAGTATAATCCTTTTAAATTATAGTAATAAAGAAGCTTATTATTTTAAAGGTTCTAGCTATATAGGGGAATTTATAGTTAGTTTTAATTAGCTTAGTATTACCTCTCCTTATATATAGTAATACCCTTAATAATTTAGCTATACTTTATATTATATTAATACCCTACTATAATAAAATTCTTTAAATCCTTATTTATAATAGTAAAGGCTATAGATTTCTCTTTAAAATATATATAAGTATTAAGTTTATTAAAGCTACTATAGTTAGTTACTTCTCTATAGCTAATATTAACTAGTAAATAAAAAAGTATATTAAGTACTATATTTAAAGTACTAGGAATATAAATAATATAGATTTTAAATTATAAGAAATAATTAGTAACTTTAGTAAGCTTAAGGTTAGCTTTATTAAAATTTATTATTATAAAAAAGGTATACTTAATAATTCCCTTTATTAGTAAGTAATTAGTAATAATATTTATAGTTAATATATTAAATTAGGCTATTTTCCTTAGTTTCCTTATCCCTTATATAATTATAGCTATCTTTACCTTTATTAAGCTATATTTCTTTTTAATAGCTAAGGTTAGCTAGGAGAGAAATAAGATAGGGTATAGTTTATTACTATTAATATTCTTTTTAAGGATATTAGTGCTATTTTAATTAACTATTAATTAAAAAGTATATAAGCTAAAACCCTTTTTATATATATTAACCTTAAAGAAAAGAGGCTTTTTAGGGTTATTATGATGGATTTGAGCTAGAGGCTCGGATCCTTAGCGGAACAGGAAAGGAGCATGTAAGGAGCATGTAAGGTAACCCACCTCACCCAGAGGGCAAACCCTATGAGCACATATTGTATATAAGCTAGATATATAGTAGAGGGGGATAGTAACCTTTCCTTCCCCCTTATAGATAATAATAACTTTATTAATACTAGATTATAGTCACTATCTAGGCTAGTTTATAATAATTATTATCTATTATAACGTTACTTATAATATCTATCTTTATAAGGGTAGCGTAATAGATCCTTAGTATTATAAATAAGTAGCCTAATTAGGTAATATATAAGACTTACACTACCTCTATAAAACCATTGCTTTATTAGCAGCTTAGCTTAAGGAACTATACTACTATATAGCTATAATAAACTAGGCATTCTATATAAATACCCTAATATAGGCTAACTAGGTATAACCTAAGTATAAGCTGCTCCTAATAGGGAACCTTTATAATAAAAATAGGGCCTTATTTTAAGCTTAATAGAGCCTTATAGTATATAAGCTAAAGGCTAACTTAAACTTTATTAGCACTAATTATAATAAGTAGTTCCTTATTTATTAGAACCTATTGCCTAAAATTTAGGTATAGGTAGCTTTATTCTTTAAGCTAGGTAGTAACTATTAGTATATATTAAGCTATTTCCTTAAATACCTTAATACTATATTTATAAACCCTTATTAAAAGAAATATATAGTTATAAAGTTAAACTAGCTAGAATAATGCCTAAATAAATAGTTTATAGATTTCTTTATTTATTTTAAATAAAAGTTATACCTTATAAAGAGAAGTATTTAGGTAAATATAGTAAAACTTACCTAGCTTTAAGTTAGATTTAATAAGTAAATAAGGAATTACTATATAGGCTATAATATCCCCTACTTTAACTACTATATAGTAGTTATATAATACTATAGTATTGCCTTAGATATTAATTTATACTAAATTAAGAAGTGTATTAAGGCTTATTATTATGCTTAAACTAAATATAACTAGGATAGTAATATAGCTATAATAGGTATTAATTCTACTAGGTTTTTAGGCTCTAAATAGGGTTATAAATTCTTTAGTAAAAGCAGGTTAGGCATAAAGCCTATAGATACTAAGGGTGTAATCTAAGTAATCTAGGTTTTATAGAATATTATTAAGTGCTATAAGGCTACCTATTAGTATTTATATTATAGTAGTAATAGTTACCTTATTTAGGATTATATATAGCTTTCTACCTATTATTTAATAGAGGGTTCTAATATTAAGGCTTTAAATACCTTTAATAAGAAGGCACTAAGTAGTAATAATAACTTTAGTTTAAAAAAAGATAGCTTTATTATATAAGTTTTAGTAGTAAGATATATATTAATAGTATTAGTCTATACTATACCTATAATAGCATTAGCTTAAATGTTTATAAGGAGATAAAATATTATATAAAGAAAGCACTATTCCTCCTTTCTTTCCTATATAATAGTTTTAAGTTTATTAATACTTAAGTAAATAGTAGTTATAATAGCTATACTACTATAAGTAAATAGATAGTTTAGAGGCTAGGCCTTTAACGCCTTACCTTAGCCTAACTATATACACTAACTACTGCTATAATAGTTATATAGTATAGTTATACTAATGCCTCCTAGCGCCTAAGAATTACCTACCTTATTTAGTTTAGCACTAACCTAAATAGCTAGTTATTCCCTATAGTAGCCTATATAATCCTAGGCCTTTTATAAAACTATATTTTAAAGGTGCTATAGATAGCCTAAAATAATATTATATTATATACTGCTTAACGCCTCCTTATTATTTATATATAGGGTAGCCTAGAGATTTATGCCTTAAATACCTAAGGGGTAGCCTTACTTATAACTACTATTATAAGCTTAGTTTATATAGAATTAGCTTACTAGGCTCTATAGTTAGGCAAAGTAAGTAGCGTTATATTTATAAGCTTATAGAAGATTAATATTATTTTTATATTTATAGTAAACCTAGTAATCTTAAAAGAGAATAAAAACCTTTCCTTTTTATTAAGTAAATTAGCTAACTTTAAGGATTTATTTTACTATAAAAACACTAATACTCTTTCTTCTTACTAAGGGTAGGCTAACTACTATATTTAACTATAATAAAACCCTAATAGTAGCTTATTAGATCTACCTTAGGCGCTACTTTATAATATACCCTAGGACTAGCTACTAGAAATATAAAAATAAATTATAAACCTTATAAATAAAGGCTAAATTAAAGCTTCCTTCTCTTTAATAGCTACACTAATGCTTTTAATTAAAAAAGTAGGTAAAGGGTAGCGTTTTTATATAAACTATAGGGTATTAAATAAAATTATAAATTAAGACTAGTACCTATTACTACTTATTAAGGAGACTTTATAATCCCTAGCAGGCACCTAATAGTTTACTAAATTAAATATTTACGCTACTTTTTATTACCTATATATTATATAAGGGGACAAGGCTCTTACAGCCTTCTATATATATTTTAGCCTTTTTAAATAGCTTATTTACCCCTTTAGCCTAGTTAAAGTATTTATAATGTTCTAATATTATATTAATAGCGCCTTAGGGAATGCATTAGGGGTTTATATAATAGCCTATTTTAATAATATCCTTATTTATACTAGCAGTATACATAAGGAGCATATATAGTGTACTAGGAAGATCCTTTCCTGCCTTTAATAAACTAGCCTATATTTTAACCTTAGTAAGTGTGCCTTTAGTATAACTAAGGTTAAGTACCTAGGGTTTATAGTATAAGCTAGCTATATAGTGCAACTAGACCTAGCTAAGGTGGCTGCTATCTGTAAATAGGAGGCACTAATATAGCTATAAGGTATATATAGCTTCTTAGGCTTTATAAACTTTTACTAGGAATTTATAGCTAACTTTTTAGACTTTATTAAACCCTTACTTAACCTTACTAAAAAGGGCGCCCTATTTATCTAGTCTTTAGCTTACTAAATAGCCTTCTAATGCCTTAAGGATATATTTTCCTTAGCTCTAATCCTAGCCTAATAAAACCCTACCTTAGATATAGTAGTAAAAGCTAATGTATTAAAGGAGGCTATTAGGGGTTGCCTTTTATAGTATAATATAGTAAGTATCCTATAACTTATTACCTACTACTCCGCTTAGCTTATAGCCCCTTAATAAAACTATATAATTTATAATAAGAAGCTGCTTAGTATTATTTTATACCTTAAGGCATAGTTTACTAAGCTCTATAGCGTCTTTAGACTATTTATAATCCTTATTAACTATAAGAACTTAGAATACTATACTAGCCCTTAGGAAATATTAGAACATTAGGTATACTAGGTAAAGACTCTCTCTCTCTTTAATTTTTACCTTTACTACTAATTAGGCTCTTAGGTAGCCTGCCTTAATGCGCTATCTTGCTATAAGTAAAATAAATTAAGGGCCCCTATATTAGCCTAGCTATTACTATACCTAATATTAGTTATATACCTATTATAGCTATTCTACGCCCCTTCTGCCCTAGCACTAAAGCAGAACTAGCTCTTAACTAATAATATAGTAGTTAACCTATAAGGCTATAACTTCTTTATAAATAACTATCTCTAAAGCCTTTAGAATTAAGGTATATAAGCTAATTCTATATATTACCTAAAGATTATAGTAATATAATTAAAGGCCTAGAGATTTCCTACTAAAGTAGCTATATACTAATAGGTTAGGGACTATATAATTAATACTTATAAAGCTTTACTATTTTATAGCTACCTTTAGGCACTATAGTATAAGCCCTTAACCACTACACTAATCTAATAGACCTATAACTTACCCCTATTAGGCTACTTAGAAAAGAATATAACCTTTTAAGCTCTTTATTATAATTATTACTAGAAGGGTATATTAATAGACATTATATAGTATATATAAAATTACTACTACTATAGAGCTTATAAGAGCTAGTGCCTATACTAAGGCCTCCTATAGCTTATTCTAGCGCTAAATAGGTACTAATTATAAATATTAATAGATTTTATAACTAACCTCTTAGCTAACTCTTTAAACGCCCCTTAGTTTCTAATAGTTATTATAAACTGCCTTTTTAAGTATATTTAGTTAAAGGCTATAATAAATATAAGCACTAAAGTATATACTTAATGCTTCCTAGACTACTAGTAGCGTTTCTATAGGTTCCCTTTAAGTATTATATTTAACTATAGCTTAGACTAAATAAGTAGCTTTTAGTTATTACTATGCTTCTTTATAGGGACTTAGTAGCTTCTCTCTATATCCTATTACCTATAAACTAATAGGAGTATAAAATATATAAATTAAAAGGTTTAGGTAGTTTTATATATTATAGTCTCTTTTACTTAAATAAACTAGCCTATATACTTAGTAGTATACTAGCTTATACTTAATAACTATAACTTATTAGTTACTAGCCTTAATATATATATAGCCCTTTATAGGTTTAATATTAATTTAGTATAGTATATATTAGCTTTTATATAAAGCTAGATATTCCCTAAGGGGTAAGTAGTTTAGTTCCTTAAGTATATTAAGTAAGGAATAGCGCTTATTTAAGCTACTATTAATTTTACCTAATAATATTAATAAAAGTTTTTTAATTAGTTACACTACCCTATAGAATAGTACTAGGCTAGTAATAAGGTTTAACTTAGCCTTTATAATATTTAAACCCTTTATTTAAGTAAGAAGTTAAATTAAATTATAGCTAAATATACTATACTTAAGGCTCCTATACCCTTTACTATTAAACTAAATATCCCTAGTAGTATTTACCTTATTTTTTATATTAATTTAATTAAATATATAGTAAATAATTCACTCCTTTTCTAAGTCCTACTTAACTCCTAACTAGGCTCTATTTAGCCCTAAGATAATAGTATAAATACACCCTATAAGTACTAAATTAAGTCTATCCTAGCTATAAAGAATACTAAAGGTTAAGGCAGCTACTATAATATATTAGTTAAATAGGTTAGCTATATATAGCTAATATAGAAGCTACTTAAAAACCTAAAGAATACTAAGGTACTAGTAAATTTTAAAGTATAATAAGGAGATATATATTTTAATAATAAACTAAGGGGGGTATACTATAACTCTTAATTAACACTATATAGTATACTATTTAATATAAACTTTAATACTACTAGGCCCTATATAAGCTTTAATTTAGTTATAATATTCCTATACCCTATTATTACTTAGGTAAAATTATTAGCTAAACCCTTCTTTTTTTCTTTTTTTTTTTATAATACTTAGCTAATATAGCTATAAAGGGTAAGCTAAGGGGGGGTAAAAGGGGTAACTTTTAATTAATAGGAAATAAGTTAGGCCCTTATAATATAGAACTAAGGATACTTAGGGGTAGCTTAGGTATAAATATTATAAATATTAAAAGCTAGTAAATAGTAGGTAGCATTATAGTATTAGTAAAAGGAAGCATATTAGTAATAGAAAAAGGCATAATAGTAGTAGAAAGGGGTGTTATACCTAATAAAATAAAAGGGAGCAATATAGGCATATATACCTATACCTTTAAATATAATAGTAAGTAAGTTAGTAAGAAAAGCTAATATAACTAAAGCTAAGTAAATAAATCTTAATATATAGGTATTAATTATTTAACCTAGCGCTATACCTTAAATAACTAGGTATTAGTATAGTTAATATTAGTTTCTAATAAGTAAATAGTAGTAGAATTAATAATAGAAATAAGTAGTAAATATAAAGGCATCTTACTAGTAATAGACTAGGGTTAGGCTAGCAAATAAAAGAATAGTATAGGTAAGAAGCTAGTAGTAATAGTAGGTATAGTATGCTTCTCTATAGTATATAGGGTAGTAGTAAAGTAGTTATATAAAGCTTTAAATAGCTTATTTAAAATAACCTTTTTCCCCTTATTATTAGGGGTATTATAGGTAAGAATATAAGGTACCTTTATAGCCTTACTATAGTAAATAGCTACTACTATCTTATAAATAAGGCAGTAAAGAGTAGGACTCTAGGTAAATATAGCAGCATTCCTTATATAGGTTAATTTCCTCCTTTAGTACGCTTTATAAGAGTGCCTAGGGCCTAGTATATATAAAAATAGGCTATTATTTATTATATAAAGGATATAGAATAGGCATTAGATATTTAGCTAGAAGAGATCTATAGGGGCGTATAACTTATCCTCTAAGTTACCTTCTATTTTATAATAGCTTAAGATATAGTAGCTATTTAAAGGTAGGGGAGGAGAAGGAGGAGTATTAGTAATAGTAAATATAATTTTATAACCTTAGTTTTTTTAGGATAGGTAAAGTAGTAGGGATAGGGGAGCTTACTATTTAGATTTAATAAATAGTAATAGTAGATTATTTATTATTATTATAGAAGGTATATAGGAAAGATATTAGATAATAATAGAGAATAAATAGGTATTAATTAATATTTAAATAAAAGGCTTAATAAATATAGAATATTAGTAGTAAGAATAATAGTAGAATAATACTAATAAGCTTAAAGGAGCTAACTAAGAGATTTATAGTTAATATTTAGGATGTAATTAGCTTACTAATTTAGGATTTTTATTTAGGTTTCTATTTTAGGTTTTATTTTGTTAATACTAGGCACTAGATTAGGACTGGCTAGGATATACAGTTCTACCTAGCAGGGCATATTACTTATAACCTAATAGTGTTATTATAACCTAACTATTTGCTAACTATCTTATAGCTAGGGAATAGTGTAGTAGGGGGCTATATAATAGATTTAAGCTAAAGGCTTAGATTCTTAGCAAAATAGGAAAGGAGTATATAAGGAGTATATAAGGTAACCCACCTTACCTAAAGGGTAAACCCTACAAGCACACATTATATATAAGCTAGACATATAGTGGAGGGGGATAGTAACCTTTCCTTCCCCCTTATGGATAATAATAACTTCATTAACACTAGATTGCAGTCGCCATCTAGGCTAGTCCATAACAGTTATAATACTAGAGTAGAATCTTAGTATATAAAAGTTTCTAAATTACCTTAAAAGATATAATTTCTTACTTTAAAGGTATAAAACTTACCTACTAGGCTATATATTTCTATGCCTACTTAAATAACCTAATAAAGAGTTTATTTTTCTTATAAAGGTTTTAAAGTATTTTAGTCTTTCTATTTTATAAGGGTTTAATATATAAATTAAACTAAGGGACCTTTATATAGAGAAAACTAGCTATTCTAATAAAGGTTTTAAAACTTAAAAGTATAGTAGGTATTTAAAGGTTTTCAAATACCTTAATATAATTACTAGTATTAGTAATACCCTTTATATTTATAAAACCTAAGAGCTAAATTAATAAATAGCTAATAAATAACTTCTTAGCTATTATATATAAGCAGTACTTTTTAAGGATTTTAAATATAATCTTAAGGTAAACTAAGTGCTTTTTAAGGGTATTAGAGAAAATTATAAAATTATTAATATATACTTATATAAAGGCTTAGTGCTTATAAAATTACTTATCTATAAAGCGCTAAGTATATACTAAGGAATTCTTATATTCTTATATAGTAATATAAAATACCTTAATTCCTCTCTTAGAGATAATTACTATTCTATTATAGTGCTTATACTATAATAAAAGCTAGTTAAAGAAACTAAAGGCATTTAAAAGGGATATTTAATACTTTCTATAGATATTCTTTATAATATTCCCTTAGTTAAGTAAAGGGTATATATTTAGAATAGTAATACTATTTATAGGTTTTATATTAATTACTACTCTTTCTTTATATTCTTTTCTAGTATTATACTATATAAGGAAACTTAAGTATAAGTATAGTACCTTTTCTCCTACCCTAAGGTAAAATACCTTACTAGCTTTATACTTTTTATTAAAGATTTTATAAAACTTTTTAAAATCCTTCTTACTTAAGTAATATATTTATAAGGGTTTTAGCTAATTTTACTAACTATTAATAAAATTAATATATATTTACTTCTTCTTAGGCATTAATACTACTCTTTAATTATAATAAATATTATATATATTAGTAAGTTTAATAAGTTTTTCTATAGCTACTAGGTTAAGATTTATAATCTTAATACTAAATTTATTTATAATAAATAAAATATTATCTAAGTATATAATACTATATAAAGGAATGCTACTATTAACTACTTTAGGGTTAAGGTTATTAGCTATATTCTTAGTGTCTTTCCCTATTTTAAAAGGAAAGATATCCTTTAGTGTTACTAAAGTTTTATAGCTTAATAAAATATTAATATTATAACTATAAAAGGTAGAGAAGTTCTTAATATTATTTATAGTAAAGTAAAAGTCTATAGAGTTTAGACCTTAAAGGTTTCCTAGTCTTTAGTTAGGCTTAATATAAATTAAAAGGTTTATAAAGTTATAAATTAATAAGCATTTTACCTACCTATAATTTATAATACTATTAAAAATCTAGTAGTTCTTTAAGATAAAGTAATAAACGCTTATAGCCTTATATATTATATAGTTTTTTTAAAAAACTAGTATAAATTCTAAGCTATATAGTAGTATAGTAATATAATATATTATAATAACCCTTCTAGTTAGAACTATATTAGTAGAGTGGAAAATATAGCTAGGTATAGTTATATTATATATAGATTAAAAAATAACCCTAGGGTTAATAAAGTTAATTTTAATACTATAATTATATATAAAATCTATGCTAATTAATAATTTTAATATAAGCTTCTTTATTATATTAATAGTTATAGTAAAGTAACTAAATATTAATTTTCCTTTAGCTTTACCCTTAATATAAAAGTTAAAGGTAATAGTTTCTATAATATAAAAAAAGGAATTTATACTATTTATAGGTTTAGGCTTTTAGATTCCTTATTAAATATTATAACTATTCTACTAAAGCCACTCTTTATTAACTAATATTAATAAAGTCTTTATATTAAAGTAAATTTTATAGTCCTACCCTTAGTTATTAAAGTAAAG
Organism: Claviceps fusiformis PRL 1980; assembly: GCA_000223055.1. Classification (NCBI taxonomy): domain Eukaryota; kingdom Fungi; phylum Ascomycota; class Sordariomycetes; order Hypocreales; family Clavicipitaceae; genus Claviceps; species Claviceps fusiformis. The sequence continues at coordinate 23,938 of AFRA01000449.1, forward strand.
GTTTACCTTAAAATAAGTAGTTACCTTTCTTTTTTTAGTAATTTCTAGCTAATATAGCTTTATTACTACCTTAATTACTTAGTTATTAGTTAGTTCTTTAAATACTATAATTTTTTTATAGTATATATTAAAGGGGAGTATAGGCTCTTTAGTATAGAAAGCATTTATAAAATTAAATTTATCCTTATTTAAGTTACTTTTAATAATACCTTTCTTAACTATATAGTATTTTAAGAATATAAGGTAGGACTCCTTAGCTTTTATATTAAAGTTATTTACTATAACTATATAGTTTATACTATTGCCTTCTTTAGGCGCCTATTTCTTATAAAATTATAGTTTATAACCTTTATAATTATACTAAGGGTGCTTAAAAGAGTTATAGTATTTAAGCTTAGTTTCCTCCTATTACCTAAAGGAATTTACCTCCTTAGTATTAAAAGTAGCTATTAGTATATTCCCTTTAGGTTCCTTAGGGGACTACTATAGGGCCTTCTTATAACCCTTATAGAAGTAACTATAATTAGGTTAGAAAGGGTATAAGTAGCCCTAAGGCTAGTAATTTTTATTATTATACTTATTACTAAAATTATGATACTATTTATAGCTTTATAAGTATTAGTAATAACTATTCTATTAGTATTAAAGTAGGCTATAACTATTATTATAATAGCTATTATAATAAAGTAGCTTATTTTAGTAAGCCTTTATAATAAAGTAAGGGGTATTATTATTTATTAAATCTAGGTTCTCTATAAGGAGGTAGGTAGAGGCTTAAACCTTACTTCTCTTTATTTTATAGTAAGTTTTATTACTTAGAATAAAGTCCTTAAAGTTATACCTCTTACCCTTTATTAGGTTAATATATATATTTTAGTAGTTAGATTCTACTAATTAAGGGTAGATTTACTAAAGCTTTATATAAAGCTTATAGTAAAGATAAATAAAAAGCTAAAGATTAGTAAATTCCCTATTAGCTTTAGTATAAAAGAAAACCTTTACTATAAATTCTTATAAGGATATCTTAAATAATATATTATTTCTAATAAATTTAGCTTAGTTAAGCTAAGTAATAGTATCTTAAATTTTAATATTAAATTCTTTCTTAACTATAGTAAATACTAACTTAAGATTATAAAATATTATAGCCCTTTCTATATTATTAAAGTGCTAGCAGTACTATATATAGGCAGCTTTATAGAAAAAATACTAAACTTAGTATATAATTTATTCTTAGTAATTAGGGCTAGTATAGCTATAGTAATCCCTAACTACTTAGATTTAAAGGTTTATATTTATAAAGATAGTGGATTTACCTTTATATTTAATAGCCTTACTATTAATATTATTTAAATCTATTTTAGGGTTAAGGTATTTAATATTACTAAGTTTTTAAGAAGGTTCTAATAAATAGTTTATTATCTTTAGGGCTTAGGTAGCTAGATTATTATAGGGGTTTTTATCTTTAGGTTACTATTCTATAAGTATAAATAATAGTCCTTAAGCGTATATAGCATTCCTAAGGGGTAGCTTATTATAGAGTAAAGGGTTATATAAAGTCTTATAGAACTTCTTATTAACTAGGTGCCCCTAGAGCTAAGAAGTCTTAGCATAGAGGGTATTAAGAGTTACTATATAGGCTAGTTATATTTATATGCCTATTATTCTAAAAGATGCTATAAAGTATTATATATTTAAGGTTAGAACCTATTCTAAGGTTAATAAAGGGTATTGTGATAGATTCGAGCTAGAGGCTCAGATCCTTAGCGGAATAGGAAAGGAGTATATAAGGAGCATATAAGGTGACCTACCTTACTTAGAGGGCAAACTATATAAGTATATATTATATATAAACTAAATATATAGTAGAGAGGGATAGTAACCTTTCCTTCCCCCTTATAAATAATAATAACTTTATTAACACTAAATTATAGTTACTATCTAGGCTAGTTTATAATAATTATTATTTATTATAATACTACTTATAATATTTATCTTTATAAAAATAGCATAATAAATCCTTAGTATTATAAATAAGTAGCCTAATTAAATAATATATAGGACTTACACTATCTTTATAAAACTATTACTTTAATAATAGCTTAGCTTAAGGAACTATACTACTATATAGCTATAATAAACTAGGCATTTTATATAAATACCCTAATATAGGCTAACTAGGTATAACTTAAGTGTAAGCTACTTTTAATAAGGAACCCTTATAATAGAAATAAAGCCTTATTTTAAGCTTAGTAAAGCTTTATAGTATATAAGCTAAAGGCTAACTTAGACTTTATTAGTACTAACTATAATAAATAGTTTCTTATTTATTAAAATTTATTACCTAAGATTTAAATATAAGTAGCTTTATTTTTTAAGCTAAGTAATAACTATTAATATATACTAAGCTATTTTTTTAAATACTTTAATATTATATTTATAAACCTTTATTAAAAGAAATATATAGTTATAAAGTTAAACTAGCTAAAATAATACTTAAATAAATAGTTTATAGATTTCTTTATTTATTTTAAATAAATATTATACCTTATAAGGGGGAGTACTTAAGTAAATATAATAAAACTTATTTAGTTTTAAGTTAGACTTAATAAGTAAATAAAGGATTATTATATAGGCTATAATATTCCTTACTTTAACTACTATATAGTAGTTATAT
>AFRA01000450.1:0-26603 GCA_000223055.1 Claviceps fusiformis PRL 1980
AAGATATTCTTTAGTATTATTAATTTTTTATAGCTTTATAGAATATTAATATTATAACTATAAAAAGTAAAGAAGTTCTTAATATTATTTATAGTAAAGTAAAAGTCTATAAAGTTTAAACTTTAAAGTTTTTTTAGTTTTTAATTAAGCTTAATATAAATTAAAAAGTTTATAAAGTTATAAATTAATAAGTATTTTACTTACTTATAATTTATAATACTATTAAAAATTTAGTAGTTTTTTAAAATAAAGTAAAAAATACCTATAGCCTTATATATTATATAATTTTTAAAAAAAACTAGTATAAATTCTAAGCTATAAGATAGTATAGTAATATAGTATATTATAATAATATTTTTAATTAAAACTATATTTATTTATTTATTTATTTAATACACTAGTTGGGCTGTTGGCCCAATTCTAGTACCACTGCTACTAAGACTATATAGGAAAAACCCTAGTATAGGGGGGAAAACCTATATATAGCCTTTGTTTAAGTTCTGCAGTGGAGCTATAGTAGCTCTATACTAGTTCTAACTATAAAAAGAGGTGCGCTACTAGCTAAACTTAACTAGTATTATAGAAGAGTGTATAGTATAAAATAGGAAGTAAACTAGGTTAGTAAAGGCATAGTAGTGCTATAGGATACCCTTAGGGGTAGTTTATATATTATAGTAAGTTGCCTTAAGCGCTTAGTCTGTTTTCTATACTAGTCTTTATTTAATTCCCTTAGGCTATTACTTCCTTACCTAAAACCTTCCTTTAGCTTCTATATCTTTATAGTATTAGTTATATTAGCTAGCAGCTAGCTATTACTAAACTAGCTATTAGCTAACTATTAGTTATATAATAGAAAGAGAGAAATATATATACTCTTTTTCCCTTATTTCTAACCTTTTTTCTTTTTTCTTTCTTCTTTATTTATTATCTTTATTATAAGTATACCTTTATTTTTATTTTTATAGTAATACTGCCCTATTACTACCCTTAACTAACTATAGTATTATTAAAGATACTACCTACCCTTATAAATAAGTTAATTATTATACTTAGAGTAAGTACTATTCCCTTTTTAATACACTATTACTGCTAACCTACTTATAGCTAAGCTAATTATAGGCCTAGCCCTATAAGGCTTACTTAATATAAGCTAAAAACATTAAAAAATAGTGCTATAGCACTAAAGGTTAGTACCTTTTTCTAACCTAAGCTATTACTATTACTAATTTAAATAAGTATTAATAATATATACTTTAAGTATATAAAAGCAAAAAAGACTTATTTAGGCATAAGTATTATATTCCCTATTTATATTAGTAGCTTAGTAATAGCTAATTAATTCTATAGCTAAATCTAAATATTATATTATATTAAAAAGCTATTAAGTAAGTAATAAATATATAAAACCTCTATACCTTTAAAAAGCTTATTAATATAAGTATAAGGTAGTATAGCTATAGTTTAGCTATAGTATTAATATAATGCTAACTTATAGGTAGGCTAAGAAGTATAATACTGCTTAAAAAGAGGTAGTATAGCTTATAAAGTAGGTAGGCCTATTTATTAATATAGTAGTATAAGCTATTAGTAGTGCTATAGTAATCTTAGCTTTAACCTTAGTTAAGGGTAAGATACTACTATAGGCTTACTATATTACTAATATACTAAAAAAGTAAAATAATATCTTAAGAGAGATTCTATAGAAGGTTTATAAGCTTAGTATAGTAGCTATATAAAGCTATATAGTAATAAAGGTAAAGAATAACCTAAAGGAGAAAAGGGGGGGGGGGGGGGGTAATAGAGTATAGGCTTAGGGCTAGTATAGAAGCATTATACCTGTTTTTTATTATCTCTTAGGCTACTATTTTTTATATATTAGTGAATATAAGTTATATATTATAATAATACATTTTAGCTATAATATCTACATAGTTCCCTAGTGTTTCTATGCCTATACTATGCTAAGTGCCTCTTTTTATTAGCTCTTTAGTATCTTTAGCTTATTAATTTTAAAGATTTTTAGTAAGTTAAAATTAAAAGATATACTCTATTAATATAAGCTACTTTATAAGTATAGTTACTAGCCTATTATATTCTAATGCCTCCCTAACTTTATATTAGTTATATACTAAGTATATATTAGTATTAATAAGGTAAAGGTAATTAAAATTCTTATAAAATAATAGAATATAGTAGTAGTTCTTATTATTAGCTTAGTAACTATATATTAATAAATTTACTTTAGGAATATATTAATAGAAAAGGAAGGCATTAAGCTTAATTTATTTTATATATATTTATATAAGTGCTATAGATTTATATTTAGTAAGGCTTAAGTAAAGGTAAATAACTTTAGTAGTAGAGGTAAAGTTAGGGTTAAGCTCTACTGCTATATAGTTAATATAAGTTTAGTATACCTATATAGTAACCTATTCTTAGTATTAGTAGTCTTTTTATTCTAAAGTAAGCGCTTTAATTAAAGAGAGCTTTAGTAAGTAATTATAAGGTTAGTTTAGAAATAGTATATAGTTTAAATAGTTATCTAGGGGTAGTGGGTAGCTATGCCCTTAGTATATTAGTTTATATCTAAGTTAAGCTACTATTATAGTATAGGTACTATAAATATACTTAGCTATTTTATTAGCTTTTATTTATTAGTAAAAGTAAAGTAAATAGTAGTTAAGGTAAAGGTTAATTAAGGCTATAGCTACCTTAGTTTTAACTAAGGTATATAGCATAGCTTTAAATATATTAGTTACTATTCTTAGGCACTTAGTTTATTTAAAAATAAATACCTTAGCTATACCCTTAGCTTTATTACTAACTTTAGTAAAGGTATAGTATAATTCTATGCTATATATAATTATACTTTAAATAACCTATATATATAAGAGTTATATATTATATAATAAGTATTCTTAAATTAAAGCTACTAGTAATATAAGTATAAGCTACTACTATATTAGTTTTAACTTAACCTAACTTTAATATACTTTTTAATAAAGCTTATAATAAACCTATACCTTAAGGAAGTAGGTAGATTAAACTAGTTATACTATATTAGTATTAAGTTAGACTAATAATATAATTATTATACACTACTTAGTAAAGTATATAAGTTTACTTTTCCTTAAATTAAACTTAAAACTTAATTCTTAAAACTATTCTTAGTAAATTACTTAAGTAGCCTTAAGGTAATTCTATATCTCCTTTACTATATATTTATATATAAGTATATTTATATTATTAAAGAAGCCTATTATAAGTATAAAATATACTACTTAAAGCTTAATATATAAAGAAATAATATAAAGTAAAAAGAAAATAGGGAAGATTAAAAACCCCTATAGTATACCTATAGTTATAGGTAAGGGGCTAGTAAATTTACTATTAAAATAAAGGTTAGTAGTATATTTAGTAGTAAAGGAGTAAGTTTATATTACTATTTATATAAGGATTTTAATAGCTATAAAGATATAAGTTAGTCTTTTATAGTAAATAGTATTAAAAGCTATTAATATATTTAGTTAGAGTAGTAATATAATACTGCTATAGTGCTATACTATATATACTAATTTTACTAAAACACTTAGTATAACTTCTATTAACCTATTTACTCTATTACTTATTTATAGGTTAGGTAGTATACTACTTAATTTAGCTATAAGGGTAAGCTAACTTACTATTACTACCTTTATTACTTTACTAATAATACTAAAAAGTAAGATAAAGTACTAGGCCTTTACTCTATACTACTCTATTAAGGTTTTGCTTAGCTTATAAAGAATAACTACTTTTACTTATAAAAATAAAGCTAGGTAGTAGCTAATATAGCAGTATATATTAAGTAAGTAGGTAAGGGTTTTAGTTAGTAGCTTACTATACACTTTAAAGTAACTAGCTAAAAGTTTATTTAGTTTTAGTGCCTTTTAGCTAGCTAAGCTTTTAATAATACTATAGATTTTATTAGTATTAAAATAGTCTTTTAATAGAAATATTATAGTATTAAGGTAATTATTAAGATCTTTTAGTATATTATTAAGTTAAGCTTAGAAAGAAAAGAAAAAGTAGTTAGCTAATATAGCTACTTTCTCTTAGTATAACTTAGTAGTTATAGCGTCTATACCCTTACCTTAAATAAAATTAGGGATTTACTACTATTTTAGCAGTAGTTTACTATAAAGCTATGCCTAGTATTTAAGTTTTTATAGGCTTTCTTTATAAATAGTAGCTACTTTAATAGTAAAGTATTAAGTACTATACCTTTTATTACTAATAGTTTAGTACTATATTTAAGCTATATTAGTAGTAAGTTACTAATTCTTTTTAATATAAGATATTTACTACTGCCTTAATGCTTTCTTTATATTCTAAGTAGCTTCTTTAGTATAGTAATTCTACTATAAATTTAGCTTAAAGCTACCTTAGGGTTCCCTTAAGACTACTAAATTTATAATAAATTAAAGCTTAGCTATTATCTATTTTATATAGCTATTAATTTCTATAGGTATTTAAAGTAGAGGTTTAGTAAGGTTATAGTAGAACTATATTACTACCTTAGCTACTATAAGGTTATTCTTTATATATAGCTATTTAAAATAAAGTAAATAGTTACTATATAGCCTTAGGCTAGTGCTAATATAAATAAGCTATAGAATATAGTTAGATTTAGTAAGGTTTAGTCCCCCTATAAATTTAGCTTTTATATTATAAGTAACCTAAGTATAGTTAATAATACTATTCTTTTTACTCTATATTCTTTAAGTTACTTTACCCTATAGTATTATAAGTCTAAGCTATTATTATATTACTAGTGCTAAAAGTATATTACTCCTTATTAAGGTTTAGCTATAATAATTTTAAAGTAAGTAATACTAATTAAAGTCTTCTATAAAAATACTATAGTTTAAAGGTAAAGCTACTATAAAGTTAATAAAGAGTAATATTTAATTAGGTTTATAAGTTAGGGAATATATTAAGTGGATATAGTATTCTATTAATATTATTAAGTATTAGTTTTTGCCTATATATATTAATTATACCCTAGGCCTATACTAGTAGTTTATATAAATTATAGTATAGCTACCCTAAGTAGTAAGTTAAAAGTAGCTAAGGCTAAGGTTAGGTAGTCTACTATTTATAGTTCCTAGCTTTTATATTACTATTATATTAGCTTTAAGTTAGGACTCTAGTACTAAATATATAAGGTAGGTTTTCTTCTATATATTTTAGTATATAACCTTTATTATATACTCTATATAGTATATTAAGTTAGGCTTAGCTTATTTAGTACTATAGTAGCTATAGGCTATTAACTTAGGAAGGCCTCTATAATAGCTTATAACTACTATATTAATTCTAATTAAGTATTAGGGAGGTAGGTATATAGTTTGCTAACTTACTTTTATAGTAAAGCCTTTTATAATAATAAATTACTTATATCTTTCCTTTAGCTATAGCTAAATACCTTTATTTAACTATCTTTCTTTAGTGTTAAAGGTTTAGTAAAGGCTAAGGGCTATACTAGGTATATAGTATATGTATAGTTTTATTATTTATTTATAATATTATATATATAAAACTATATAGAGTAAGGTTTTAAGTAGTTAATATAGTGTTTCTATATAGCTCCTAATAGCGCTAGGTATAATTATTTACCCTCCTTATACTAACTAAATATATAGCAGCTACACTATAAAGGTAATGTATAGTATATAGCTATATAGCTAAATTTAAAGCATTTAAAGCATTATTAGGGATAAATAATATTATTATAAAGCTTAGCCTTAAATATCTTAGCTTTATAAATAATTCTAGTGTAATATAGCCTATTTACTATATTAACTCTATTAATAGTAATAATTAAGGGGGATTAGGTTATAGTACTATATAGCTTCTATACTATAACCTTTACTAAACCCTATTTATTAGCTATAATTATATTTTAAAGAATATTATCCTTCCCTTAGTTTTATATATAGTGTATAGAAAAGCCCTTAATAATAATACTAAATATATATTAGTTTAGTATTACTTTTAGTTTAAAAGCAGTGCTAACTTAGGCTATATTATTAGTATAAGGCTTTACTATATTCTAAAATATAATTATAGTATTACTACTATAAAGGTAATACACTACTATAGTAGTATTAGTATTAATAGCTTAGTTAATAGCTATAATAATTTCTTTAAGTAAGTAGTTTTATATAGCTTTAGCTATTATATTACTTTTAATAATAGTTTTATAGTAAATATAAAGTAGTATTACTACTATTATAGCCTAAATCTAATAAATAAGTAATTAAGTAATACCTTTAGTAGTAATACTAGCTTAGCTTAAGGCTATTATATTCCTAGTGCTAATAGCTTTCTTTACTACTTATTTAATAACTTCTTTTAAGTTTTTAACTATAATAGGCTTATTAAGTAATAGTAAGGTTAATTTTATTAATATTTTAGTATAGGTTTAAGGCGTAAAAAGGCTATATTAGGTATATATTAAGGATATATTATTAATATAAAGAATAATATTCTATATACTCTTTAGCACTATAGTTAGTATAAGTTTAGCTATTTTATTATATTTAATAGTAAGGTAATTTAGTATTTACTTATATATAAATAGTAGTATAAAAGTAACTTAAAGTATTATTAATATAAAGCTACCCTATTCTATAAGTAAGTGGTAGTAGCTCTATATAAGGCTATAATTTCTACTATTAATATCTATTAATATTGCCTTATTTACTATACCTACGCTCTAGCACTAATACGCTATTAGAGATAGAGTAAAACAGATATAGCAATTCTTTTTCTATACTTTTTAAGAGGTTTAGAGTCGGTTCCGCGTCGCTACTGCGGTGCGGGCGAATTTGCGAAAAAGTTTTTTACTATAGTTAATTAAAACTATATTAATAAAGTAAAAAATATAAATAAGTATAGTTATATTATATATAAATTAGAAAATAACCCTAGAGTTAATAAAGTTAATTTTAATATTATAATTATATATAAAGTCTATACTAATTAATAATTTTAATATAAGTTTCTTTATTATATTAATAATTTTAATAAAATAACTAAATATTAATTTTTCTTTAGCTTTATCTTTAATATAAAAGTTAAAAATAATAGTTTTTATAATATAAAAGAAGAAATCTATATTACTTATAAGTTTAAGCTTTTAAGCTTTTTATAAAATATTATAATTATTTTATTAAAGCTACTTTTTATTAATTAATATTAATAAAGTTTTTATATTAAAGTAGATTTTATAGTTTTACCTTTAGTTATTAAAGTAAGTATTTATTTTCAAATAAGTAATTACTTTTTCTTTTATAATTTCTATTTAATATAGCTTTACTATAGCTTTAATAACTTAGCTATTAATTAATTCTTTAAATATTATAATTTTTTTATAGTATATATTAAGGGGGAGTATAGGCTTTTTAATATTAAAAGTATTTATAAAGTTAAATTTATTTTTATTTAAGTTACTTTTAATTATACCTTTTTTAATTATATAGTATTTTAAAAATATAAAATAAAACTTCTTAACTTTTATATTAAAGTTATTTATTATAATTATATAGTTTATACTTTTACTATCTTTAAATCCCTATTTTTTATACAATTAAGGTTTATAACCTTTATAATTATATTAAAAGTACTTAAAGAAATTATAATATTAAGGTTTAGTTTTTTTATTATTTAAAGGGATTTATCTCTTTAATATTAAAAGTAGCTATTAGTATATTTTTTTTAAATTCTTTAAGGGATTACTATAAAGCCCTTTTATAACCCTTATAAAAACAATTATAATTAAGTTAAAAAAGGTATAAGTAGCTTTAAAGCTAGTAGTTTTTATAATTATATTTATTATTAAAATTATATTATTATTTATAGCTTTATAAGTATTAGTAGTAACTACTTTATTAGTATTAAAGTAAGCTATAACTATTATTATAATAGCTATTATAGTAAAGTAGCTTATTTTAATAAGCTTTTATAATAAAATAAAAGGTATTATTATTTATTAAGTTTAGGTCTTTTATAAGAAAGTAATTAAAGGCTTAAACTTTATTTTTTTTAATTTTATAATAGATTTTATTACTTAAAATAAAGTCTTTAAGGTTATATCTTTTACTCTTTATTAAATTAATATATATATTCTAGTAGTTAAATGTTATTAGTTAAAGGTAAATTTATTAAAACTCTATATAAAGCTTATAATAAAGATAAGTAAAAAGCTAAAGGTTAATAAATTCTTTATAAGCTTTAGTATAAAAAAAACCTTTATTACAAATTCCTTTAAAAATATTTTAAATAATATATTATTTTTAGTAAATTTAGCTTAATTAAGCTAAGTAATAGTATTTTAAATTTTAATATTAAATTCTTTCTTAACTATAGTAAATACTAACTTATGATTATAAATTATTATAATTCTTTTTATATTATTAAAATACTAGTAATACTATTGTGTTAGGGGGAAAGTCCCCCGTCCCTGTATTTCTGACAGCCGCGTAGCTGCGCAGCCGCAACGGCTGTTAGCAACTGCGGGCACGTGACTTCCATCCAGTATATAAGCAATGCAAATTGCTAAATTCTTAGATAGAAAGACACCCACACTTAAACCTTTAAAAAAAGTTTAACCACTTATGGCTAGCTTACAGCTATTAGTAGCTGTAAGCTAGGTATTAGGCCTTAAATTATAATATATTTTGTTTAATATTCTAGATTTTTCTATTATTAGCTTTAGTGCTAGACTATTATTCTAATAACCTAGATCCCTTTTCTTCTCTTTTCCTCCTTTTTCTTCCTTCTAATAACTACTAGCTAGCTAATAACCTTATAACTACACTAGCTTATAGTTACTAATAGCTACTAATAGTCCCTAACCTAGCTAGTTAAGGGGGTTGTTACGTGCTGGAATGCCTTATAAGGGCCTATATTCGCCGTAGTCATCAACTGATGGCCGCGGCAGACCTTTTGACTCAATGGATCAGGCATTGGGTCAGCTATTCTAGACCGTAACAGGGGTACTATTCTTTTTCTCCCTATTATAAATAGTGGTTTTGCTTAGGCGCTAAGACCTATTAAAGGGACTAGTTCTTAGTCTAGAAGAAATTATAACTAACTAGCTAAAACCCCTACTTAGTTATAACTGCTAATAACTACTAGCAGCTGTAATTGTAATTTATCTTACTAGAGCATAGCTACTAGTAGCTATTTATAAGGATATTTTCTTACTTAGGATTTATTTAATCTAATAATTTCTAGCTTTTCCCTTAGCTAGCTAAAAAACCCTTAAAATTTATAGCTAATAGACAGACTAGCACCTAACTTAATAGCCTACTAACACTATAAATTTCCCCTTTTTTTTTTTTTTTCTTTTCTTTCTTTTTTTTTTATAATTCTTACCCTTCCCTACTAAAAATAGGTCTAATAGCTACCCTTCCTCTACCTAAAGTAGGTCTATTAGATACCTACCCTAATAAATTCCTTAGCTAATTATAAATAAGACCTTTTTCTAAATTTTTATAAATTTTTTTTACCCTCTTTTTCTCTCTTTTTCTAGCTATTCCTAGCTATTATCTAACTCTATAGGTATTAACAGCTTTATAGCCGTTAATCTAATTATAAAGCAGGCCTATAACTATTAATCCAATTATAAAGCAGCTTTATAGCCGTCAATCTAAGGAAGAAGAGACAAATTCTACCCTTTTTCTTTATAATTCTAATTGCTTACACCTGCGCACAGCTGGCCATAGCTAAGGCAGACGGTCCAATAAGCAACCTACACCTGCCTATAGCTATAATTCTAATTCCAACCAATAAATTACAAGGAATTGGGGAGGCGGCCGGTCCGACAAGCAGCTTCCACACAGCTGCCCACAGCTGCCCATAGCTATAATTCTAATTCCAACCAACAAATTATAAGGAATTAGGGAGGCGGCCAGTCTAATAAGCAGCTCCTACATAGCTGCCTATAGCTGCCTATAGCTATAATTCTAATTCTAACTAATAAATTATAAGGAATTAGGGAGGCGCTTAGTCTAATAAGTAAAGGAATTAGGGGGTAAAAATTTTTATAAATTTTTTCTTTTACTAACTTTTCCTTTCTTTCCTACTTTCTATCTATTTTACTTACTTTCTATTAGTTATTCTTAATTACATAACGCTAATAGTTACGTAATTAAGGGGGGAGGTGTTATGTTAGGGGGAAAGTCCCCTATCCTTATATTTCTAATAGCCGCGTAGCTATATAGCTATAATAGCTATTAGTAACTATAGGCATATAACTTCTATCTAGTATATAAGCAATACAAATTGCTAAATTCTTAGATAGAAAAATACCTACACTTAAACCTTTAAAAGGTTTAACCACTTATAGCTAGCTTATAGCTATTAGTAGCTATAAGCTAGGTATTAGGCCTTAAATTATAATATATTTTGTTTAATATTCTAGATTTTTCTATTATTAGCTTTAGTGCCAGACCGTTATTCCAATAACCTAGATCCCTTTTCTTCTCTTTTCCTCCTTTTTCTTCCTTCTAATAACTGCCGGCCAGCCAACAACCTCATAACTGCACTAGCTTACAGTCGCCAACAGCTGCCAACGGTCCATAACCTAGCTAGTTAGGGGGGTGCTGTTCCTTTTCTCCCCGTCACACTATATATAAGTAATACTATAAAAAAAATATTAAATTTAGTATTTAATTTATTTTTAGTAGTTAAGGCTAATATAGCTAGGGTAATTCTTAATTACTTAAATTTAAAGGTTTATATTTATAAAAATAATAAATTTACTTTTATATTTAATAGCTTTACTATTAATATTATTTAAATTTATTTTAAAGTTAAGGCATTTAATATTACTAAGCTTTTATAAAGGTTTTATTAAATAACTTATTATTACTAAGGCTTAAATAGCTAAATTATTATAAGGGTTTTTATTTTTATGTTATTATTCTATAGGTATAAATAATAGTTTTTAAGTATATATAGTATTCTTAAAAGGTAGCTTATTATAAAATAAAGAGTTATATAAAGTTTTATGATACTTTTTATTAACTAAATACCCTTAAAGTTAAATAGTTTTAATATAAAAGGTATTAAAAGTTATTATATAGGCTAATTATATTTATATATTTATTATTTTAAAAAATACTATAAAGTATTATATATTCAAGGTTAAAACCTACCTTAAGGTTAATAAAGAGTACTAGGCTTACTTTATAATTTATTAGTAGGATTTAGTTAGTTTAAAAGCCTTAAGTATAATAATTATATAAGTTATTACTTTATTAATCTTTTTTATACTACTATAATAAATCTTACTAAGGATAGCCTTTTATTAGTTATATATATTAATAAGAAATTATTAAAATTTATTTTATATATTAGGCTTATATTATTCTTTTTAGGATTTTATTATCTATAAAGGGGGTATATATTCTTCTTAACTATTAAAAACAAATTACTTTATTTTAATTAACTTTTATAGAATTTAATAAAGTTTCTAAAAAGGGATTTAATATATTAAAAGTTGAATAAAAGTAAATTCTTCTTTTTAAAATAGTTTCTTAATAAAAGCTAGTATTAATATAATCTTTTTTTTATAAAAAAATATAGTTTTTTTTAATATAAAATAAAATATTTAGAGTTTTTAGTAATTCTTTAATTTTTATATTTATTAAGTTTTTTATTAACCTATTTTTAGAAATATTACATATATTTATATTATTAGTGTTTTTTATATATTTTAAGCTATTCTTTAATATAGTAGTTTTATTTTTTAATATTAAATTTACTTATTTAAAAAGGTATTTTAGCTTAGCTTTATAAATAGTACTTTTTATTATTTTTTACTTAGTATTAATCATAGTAGAATTTATAAAGTTTTAATAAATAAGTTTTTTAATAGCTAAGGGCTTTAAGTAAATTTAAAGATTATTATTAATATATTAATGTTTAGTAAAAGTTTAAAGGTTTTTAGTATTTTTTTATAATAAAAATAATCTTTTTTTATTCTTAAGGTTAGAGAAGTTTTAGTAAAAAGCTTAAAAATAATAAATTTATTATAGTTAGGTTTTTATAATAAAGCTAGTAATTGAAGAATTTAAGCTAATAAATAAACTTTACTAATTTTCTTTTATTATTAATATAAGGTTTATAGTTTTTATTATTAGCTTTTATATAACAAATAAGTATATAAAAGAAATAACAATTACTACTACTTATTATATATTAAATATTATATATAAATTAGAGATACTTATATATTAAATGTAGTATATTATAAAGTTATGAAGAGAAGGAATACTCACAGTGGGACGCGAAATCTATCTGACTAAATGAAGGTATCACAACTGAATTTAGCCGGCTATCCCAGTATGTTATAAAAAAAAGTTTGTAAAATAAAATAAAAAAAATAAAAAAAGAGCTTATAAAATAAAAGCTAATAAAGAAAAGGAGGAAAAAGCTAAAATATAAGGCGTATTACTTATTTATTTTTTATATTTATTTAAATACTTTATTCCTAATTGGCTTAATTCGTGATACCTTTCTTTGGTCAGATAGATTTCGCGTCCCACTGTAAGTTATAGGTAGGTGGTTAAGTATATATATAGTTAAAGTTGTTCTTCTCTAGCTAGGTGCGGCGGAACCCTCCTTTTGTAAGGTGGGTTCCGCCTCTGGGAACGGACCGTAACACTACCTGTTGGAATCGTCGGAATCGCTGCATTTCCCGGGTCAGAGTGTTAATGACGGGTAATTCCAATTGACCCGGATTGACCCGGATTGACCCGGCCAGCCGAGCCACGAGGGGAATCCAGCTATTCCTCTAGGCCGGAACCTTTAGTGAAAACTCTGCCTATCCCGTGGCCTACCGTGGCCTCCTACAGAATATGCTATAAAGACCCCTTTAGCTAGGCTATACACTATATAAGAAATAAAAGCACTTTAAGATAATATATAGACTCTATAATAATAGTAATGTCCTACATTATGCCTTTACCTATATTATCCTAGGATAAACTAACACTAATTAGTAAGCTCTCTTATTTTGAATAATATACTTATAGATTTGCTAGGAATTATCCTTAGAAGAGATAAGTGCTTCTTATATATTTATAAAAGTGCTTATACTAAAAGAAGAAGGTTTCTTTACTATATTAGCTAGAATTAGGCTTTTAGAAATATAGCTTCTTTATAATAGAAATAGACTTCTTTACTATATTAGCTAGAATTAACCTTTTAAAATATAGAATTCTTTATAGTTTATATTATTATTTATAGAAAAACTCTTTTTTATCTTACTAACTAACCCTTTATTATATTAAAGCTTATATAGAAATTATAAAACTAAAATAAATATCTTAGCTAAAAGCCTACTAAACCTAATATTTAAATTATTAAACTATTTAATTATAAAGATATTAACCTATAATAAAAGTTTTTATAACTCTTTATAAAGTAATACTAGTAATACTGCTTTACTATAAATACTACTAAATATAAACCTTTTTTTCCCTTTAATAATTTTTAAATTTTAAAAAACTATTAGCTTTAATTAAGGAATTTATTATAAAAATAAACTAAAAAAATATTAAAACCCTTAGTATATTATTAACTAAATAGCCTTTATTCTAAACTATTATTTTAAGGTATAATAAAAAGGTTTTAAGCTTTTTAATATATTCTATAAAGATTTTACTAATTAGACTATTAAAGACTTTAAAAGGGTACTATTAAGCTTATATAAGGAATTATATATATTCCTTAGGTAAAGAGACATTCCTATAAGGACTAGCTGTAGATATTACACTAACTCCCTTACTACCCTTATTATAGCCTTCAAAGAGCAGATTAAAGTATAGTTCCTTATCTAAGCTACCCTTTAATAACCCTCTCCTTTTATTACAAAGCCTGCAACCTTCTTATAGAAATTACAAAATACCTATTTAATTAATTAATAAATACACTAAAACCTATAATTAATTAACCTCTTATTATGATAATAAGGAAGAACCCGACAACTAGTCGAATTTACGCCGCTGCCAATGGCGTTGACCCTAATGACGACCCCTAACTAAGCCCGCTAAATTCTCTTAGATATTAACAAGACCTATATAAATAATAAGAAGTATAGCGGAAAGATATACAATTTCCTAGGCCTAAAGATGCTTATCTTTAAAGACTAATGCCTATAAAGTTATATACCTAAAGAGCTATAGGTAAGAGCATTCCTAATTATCCTTAAAGAAAATGCCCTTGCTTACTATTATAACGGAGGGAAAAAAAACAGCACCCCCTAACGAGCTAGGTTATAGGCC
Organism: Claviceps fusiformis PRL 1980; assembly: GCA_000223055.1. NCBI lineage: Eukaryota > Fungi > Ascomycota > Sordariomycetes > Hypocreales > Clavicipitaceae > Claviceps > Claviceps fusiformis. Next base: position 14,340 of record AFRA01000450.1, read on the forward strand.
GTTGGCAGCTGTTAGCGGCTGCAAGCTAGTGCAGCTATGAGGTTGTCGGCTGGCCGGCAGTTGTCGGAAGGAAGAAAAAGAAGAAAGAGAAGAATAATAATTGAAAGTCATCGGAATAACGGTCCGGCACCGAAGCTAATAATAGGGATCCAAAGTCATCGGAATAACGGTCCGGCACCGAAGCTAATAATAGGGATCTAAAGTTATTAGAATAACGGTCCGGCACTGAAGCTAATAATAGGGATCCAAAGTCATTAGAATAACGGTTTGGCACCGAAGCTAATAATAGAAAAATCCAGAATATCAAACAAAATATATTATAATTTAAGGCCTAACACCTAGCTTACAGCTGCTAACAGCTGCAAGCTAGCCACAAGTGGTTAAACTTTTTGAAGGTTTAAGTGCGGGTTGTCTTTCTATCTAAGAATTTAGCAATTTGCATTGTTTATATACTAGATAGAAGTCACGTGCCTGCAGTTACTAACAGCTGTTAGCTATGTGCGCGGCTGCGCGTGGCTGTTAGAAATACAGGGACGGGGGACTTTCCCCCTAACACACTATATCTATAAATTAGCTAGGAAAGGCCTTATAGTTAGAGACCTAGCTAATACTATTAGGAATCACTTTAAGACTAAAAGTAATAGGTAGTTTTATTATATAGAGTGGAATTCCCTCTCTTTTTAGAAAGTTACTATAAATAACCCTAAAAAGAACAAGCTTTAATGCCTTAAATTGCTTATTAAGCAGCTCTATTAAATTTACTATAGACTTTATAACCCTTCTACTAAGGATATAGAGCTTTAGCAATGATTAATAGCTACTATTAGTAGCGTTTTAGAATTTAGGCTTACAATATTTATAAGCTCCCCTACCTTTAGGGGACTTATTAGAGACCATTATAAATGCCTATAAATTGCATAACTAGCAAATTTGTATTTATCTGAATAGCTAACTATAGCTTCCTCCTAATAGCTAACTATAGCTTCCTCCTAAAACTATAAAGAAGCCCACCGCCACTACAAAGAAGCCCGCTACCACTATAAGTGACTATCTAATTAATACCCTAGTGACTAATTACAATAGAAAAGAAGCTTCCCTTTAGTGTACTTTATATGCTATAAATCTAGATATTAGTTAATATCTTATATAGTATAAGAGCAGTAAGAAGCTAAGGAGAATTAGTAGAAGAGCCTAAGGTATAAAGGAAGACCCTTAGAATAAAAATATTATATATTTCTACATACCTTTAAGGGAGAACCTAAACCTAAGTCTAACTCTAACGCTAATAACACATATTTAGCTTAGAAAGCTATAAAGGTATTTATTACAGCCCCTTAATTAACCCTGACCTATAAGGAGTATTCTAACAAATAAGTTAGATAATACTATAAAAAAAAGAGAGAAAATTGTAAGGGGTGCAGCCCTAAGCTAGGATATATAATAAGAAATATATAGGATTTATGTAGAATTTATGTATAGAAGAGCGAGCTTCTATAGGGATAGGTAGGAAGACTTTAGAAAGTCCTATTTATTCTTTTTTTCACTTCTTTTCTTTAATAGACCTTTAACCCATTATTGGATTAGATAGTCTATCTATTTTTATATATATAGAGCCCTATGTTTTTTAAGACTTATATAAGCTTTTCTAAGCAATTCCTTCTATAAAGAAGAGAGAATTCCTAGTGTTAGAATTATTAGAATCACTGCATTTCCTAGGTTAGAGTGTTAATAACGGGTAATTCCAATTAACCTAGATTAACCTAGATTAACCCAGCCAGCTAAGCTACGAGGGGAATCTAGCTATTACTATAGGCTAGAACCTTTAGTGAAAACTCTATATATTCTGTGGCCTGCCGTAGCCTCCTATAGAATGTGCTATAAAGACCCCTTTAGCTAGGCTATATACTTTAAAAGAAATAAGAGCACTTTAAGATAATACGTAGACCCTATAATAATAGTACTGTCCTGCGTTATTTCTTTACCTATGTTATCCTAGGATAAACTAACACTACCTATCTCTATAAAAGCTTGCTCTTTTATATATAAATCCTACATATTTCTTATTATATATTCTAGCTTAGGGCTACACCCCTTATAATCTTCTCTTCTTTTTATAGCAGTATCTAACTTATTAGTTAGAATACTCCTTAAAGGTTAGAGTTAATTAGGGGGCTATAATAAATGCATTTATAGCTTTCTAAGCTAGATATTTGTTATTAGCGTTAGAGTTAGACTTAGGTTCTCCCTTAAAGGCGTGTAGAAACATATAATATTTTTATTCTAAGGGTCTTCCTTTATACGTTAGGCTCTTCTACTAATTCTCTTTAGCTTCTTACTACTTTTATACTATATAAGATATTAACTAGTATATAAAGTATGCTAAAGGGAAGCTTCTTTTCTATTATAATTAGTCACTAGGGTACTAATTAAATAATTACTTATAGTAGTAGCGGCGGGCTTCTTTATAGTTTTAGGAGGAAGCTATAGTTAGCTATTAAAACAACTATAAATTTGCTAGTTATTTAATTTATAGGTATTTATAAAGGTCTTTAATAAGTCCCTTAAAGGTAGGGGAATTTATAAATATTATAAGCCTAAAGTCTAGAACACTACTAATAGTAGTAATTAGTTATTACTAAAGCTTTATATTCTTAGTAAAAAGGTTATAAAGTCTATAGTAGATTTAGTAAAGCTACTTAATAAGCAATTTAAGGCATTAAAGCTTATTCTTTTTAGGGTTATTTATAGTAACCTTTTAAAAAGAAAGGGAATTCTACTCTATATAATAAAATTACCTATTGCTTTTAGTCTTAAAGTATTTCCTAATAGCGTTAGCTAGGTTCTAACTACAAGGCCTTTCTTAGCTAATTTATAAATATAGTAGGCAAGGGCATTATCTTTAAGGATAATTAGGAATGCTCTTACTTATATCTCTTTAGGTATATAACTATATAGGCATTAGTCTTGAAAAATAAGCATCTTTAGGCCTAGGAAATTATATATCTTTCTGCTATATTTCTTATTATTTATATAGGTCTTATTAATATTTAAGAGAATTTAGTAGGCTTTGTTAGGGGTTATTATTAGGGTTAGCGCTATTAGGAGCGGTAAAACTTTAACTAGTTATTAGGCTCTGTAATGGATTTGAGCTAGAGGCTTGGATCCTTAGTAGAGTAGAAGAGGGGCATATAAGGCAACCTGCTACACCTATAGGGTAAACCTTATAAGTATATATTATATAAAGAATAAATATATAGTAAAAGGAGATAGTAATTTTTTCTTCTTTTTTATAAATAATAATAACTTTATTAATACTAAATTATAATTATTATTTAAGCTAGTTTATAATAATTATTATTTATTATAATACTACTTATATTATTTATTCTTACTTAAATAATATATTAAATTCTTAATATTATAAATAAATAGCTTAATTATGTAATATATAAAACTTATACTATTTTTATAAAACTATTACTTTCATAGTATTTTAGCTTAAGAAAGTATATTATTATATAGCTATAATAAACTAAGTATTTTATATAAATACCTTAATATATATTAATTAAGTATAATTTAAGTATAAGCTACTTTAAATAATAAACCTTTATAATAAAAATAAAGATTTATTTTAAGCTTAATAAAGCTTTATAATATATAAGCTAAAGGCTAACTTAAACTTTATTAGTATTAATTATAATGAATAGTTTTTTATTTATTAAAACCTATTACTTTATATTTAAATATAAATAGCTTAATTTTTTAACCTAAATAATAATTATTAATATATACTAAGCTATTTCCTTAAATACTTTAATATTACATTTATAAACCTTTATTAAAAGAAATATATAATTTTAGAATTAAACTAACTTAAGTAATACTTAAATAAATAATTTATAAGTTTCTTTATTTATTTTAAATAAAAGTTATGTTTAATAAAATAAAGTATATAAATAAATATAATAAAACTTATATAGCTTTAAGTAAAATTTAATAAATAAATAAAAAATTACTATATAAGCTATAATATTTCTTATTTTAATTATTATATTATAATTACATAATATTATAGTATTATTTTAAATATTAACTTATACTAAATTAGAAACAATATTAAAGCTTTTTATTATACTTATATTAAATATAATTAAAAGAAAAATATAGCTATAATAAAACTTAATTTTACTAGCTTTTTAAGTTTTAAATAAAGTTATAAGTTTTTTAATCAAAATAAGCTAAGTATAAAGCCTATAAATACTAAAGATATAATTTAAGTAACTTAAATATTATAAAATATTATTGTTAAAAATAACAGGGTTATTTATAGGGGATTCCTCACTATTAGTGCTATAATTATAGCGCTGATAGAAGCACTTTATAGGGGGCTTTGTAAGCCAGTGCAAGCCGGCAAGCGTGCGCGCACGCGGGCGGCACAACCACGGAATTCCGACCAAAGGTCACGTGTGTGGGCTCGCAGCTGCAGGGTCCCCATAAATCCTCACTTTTCAACCTTTTTTGCTTATTCTGACAGCTACGCAGTCAGACTGACAGCTGTAAGGTGGGCCTAGTCTTTAGGTTGGATTTGTAAGGCAACTAGTAAAGATACGGAGGAACGAATTAAAGAATGTAACTAAGCTAGCTAATAGCTGCTTAGTTAGGGAAGGTGGCTACCCTATAATGTGTGTTTTTTACTATTTTTCTTAATAAGGAGGAATTTATAAAAAGTCTTAGGACTAGATTCTTTATTACTAAATTCTAGGCTTTCTTTCTATATATATATCTAAAAATCAGTTTTTTAGTGTTATATGTTAATTTTTACTAAGTTAACTAATTGTAAGTACATTGGCAGCTAATTTGTATGGCTGTGAGTCTATTTTTTTGTTTTCCTATATAAATGAATTTTATAGAAAATAAAAAGTGGCTTATAAAGCCTAGCTAGTGACTAGAATCCACTAATAAGGTCGGTGGGTATGTAAGGGAAGGAAGTGAAAAACCCCCTCACAGCCGCTGACTGTACGGACTGTTAGAATCACTCTTGCTAGCTGCACATACCTGCAAAGTTAGATATTAAATATAATTTATTGGATATTATTATTGCAAATTCTTTAGCGAATTAAATAGTGCTAAAAGTAACGCAAAAGCTTCTATTTTACGTGAGATATAGTGGACTATAGCTTGCTACAGTGCTCTGCTCTACAGAGCAGTGGATCTGTATGTGCATGCTCACTAAGCCTACTACCTTAGTAAGCTATGCTCTATAGCACTTACCTCTATTATCTCTAATAGGTTATAAGCCTAGAAGAGAACTTTTAGTATCTAAAAAATTCACTGAATTTTTTTATAATAAAGGAAAATATTACTATATTTATAGAGAGTGTAGAAGCTACTTATTCCTTCTATAAAAAGAATAAATTCGCTAAAAAGAAGTTTTCCCTTCTATAAAATAGGAAAGAATACAGTATAGAAGAATTCCTACTTCTATAAAAATTTAGGATTAGCGAAAAAAGGGATATTTTACCTTATAAGAACCTCTTATAAATAAAATAAAAATAAATTATAGGAGACTTTACTTTTATAAAAAAATAAAGATAGATATAGAAGAGTTCCTACTTCTACAAAAGAAAGAGATATATAGTAACCTTACTATAATTTAGAAGACTACCTTCTATAAAAGAGTAAAAAGAAGAATTCCTACTTCTAAAATATTAAATAAAAAAAATAGATTTAAGAGATCTAAGCTAAATTGGCTAAGGGGTCCCTACCCTAGAGCAGTCGTGGGTAGAGCATGTAAACTAACAGATTTTACAATAAAATAATAATATTTCTAATATTCTAGAAAAATTAGAAATGTTAGTAGCTGCTGTTACCTCTGCCCTAGCTATAGCTTTAAAACCTATAGCTAAGCTAACATAAGAAAAACCTTAGGAAAGCTCTAAAAATTCTAATATTCTAAACTCTTTTAATAATTCTATTATTAAAGAATTTAATAAGAGGGTTTATAGCTTTCTAGAGGGGGCTAGGCTAAAGGGGCTGGAAAATTTTGATTAGTAGAAGCAGGCCCTAAATATCTAATTTAGGGCACTAGGAATGCCTAATTTCTTAGAAAATCCTAGTATTGCTAAAAACCTTAGCGATCCTAACTAAGCTATAATTCTTATGCTTTTAAGAGATAGCTACACTAAAGGCCCCTAAAATGCTATAATTTGGCAAAAAGACCCCTTAGAGGCATATAGTGTTTTAATCCAGCAGTATTCTTAGAGTTCTGAAATATAGCGTGGTACCCTTTATAATTAATTTTATAGCCTAAATTTCTAAGGTTATAAGGGGTCCCTAGAGTCTTTTAATGCTTTATTTAATAACCTACTAGCTAGGCTAAATTTAGTAAGTGTTTTTATAGAGCCTATAGACTAAGTAAACCAATATTTATAAGCTCTAAAGTCAACTTTTCCTCAGTGGGCTGAAAGGCAACGTTTTTCTATGAGAACTAATAGGGCTCTAGGGGCCCCTATAGGGGCACTAAATTTGCAATTTCTTATGGCTGATTTACTTGAAGAGCAAAGGGATAAGAGCTCTTTAGTATCTAAAGCTCTAAATTATAGAGCTACTGCTTCTAAAGAATCTATATATAGAGGCTCTGAAGAAAATAAGACCTTTAAATATCCTAATAAGGATAAAAAGAAAAAGAAGAATTTCCCGTAAGAAAATAAGGGAAATTCTAACCTTAATTCTAAGAAAAAGGGGAAAAGTTAGGGCAAAAAATCCTCTAAAAAGGCTAAGGATAATAATAAGGGTTAAGAGGGATTCTTTATACTAGGAAATTTTAACCTTTCTTTAGGGGCTTTAGAGCCCTATAAAAGACCTAGTAGCCCTAGTGCTAGCAGTGATTTTAGCGAAGATTCTAGTATTTATTCTTAAGAATCTACTACTCTTAGTGAAGCTAGCACTAAAGTTAATAAGCCAGAGGATAAAATATCCTCTAAAGCCTTTAATTTCTATAATAAAGAGATAAAAAACTCTCTTCTTTATAATATAGGTTCTACTGTTTACTTAGTTAATTCTAAGGAATATTTTATAAGTTACACACCTTATAAAAAAGGGGAAGCTAGGCCTATAGCCACTAGTGGAGGTCCTATCTATCCTAAGGGATACAGAAAGGCTAAATTTTCGGTTTTATATCAGCAAAATCCTAATAAATATAGGCCTTTAGTTCTATAAAATACACTATATTTTCCAAAATTAGATATAAATATAGTAAGTGGGCTAAAGCACTATTTAGCAGGAGGCTGTATGTATAGGAATTCGCTATACTTAGCCAATAGGTCTTGTATTAGTATTTTAAATGTCGAAAAGCACGGATTTTTTATCTAGCTAGAAAATACCAATACCCCCCTTCTAAAAGCGCCTTCTAGTTGCCCTTATAGGCACTATAATGGTCATTTTAGCCATATAGCTACTAGCTACCCTTTAGAGGTCTAAATTCCCTCTATGGAACCTATATAGGCTAAAGAAGCCCTAGAAATTGAAGAATTAAAGGGTTCTGACCTAAAACCCACTAATTCTATAGCACTTTCTTCACTAAAGCTTATAAGTTAGGCACCTAAATTTACAGAAGTATTTCCTTCTAATATAGGGCTGTTAGAGGCCCCTAGAAAAATTATAAAAGAGGCTTTAGTGGATTTAGTCTCTAAAAATCCTGCTAAATTAAGCCCTAGGCCTCTAATAGCCCCTAAAGAGGCCTATAATTCTTAAGGGGCCTAGTAAGGAGCTAAAGAAGAAAGTGTTATAGTAGCTTAAAAAGAGCTTATAGGGGATCTTATAGAAGACCCTAAGCCAAATTTATACTAAAATTTGCTAAGATTAGCTAGAATCTAGCATATTAGACTAGGGCACCTAGGTCTACTATTGCTAAAGAAAACTAGCTTATTAGCTAAGGAAATCCCAGATTTTTCTAAGGTTAAAGAAAAGGATTTTAACTGCTTAACCTGTAATTAAACAAAAGCAGTTAGAAGGCCCTCTAAGACCCTAATTCCAGACCCCCCTAGGGCTCTAGATAGACTAGAGGGGGATACAGTAAAGATAAGCCCTATGCCTTATAATAAGCACCCTATATGCCTTATTCTAGTAGACTAAAAAACTAGATATAAGTAGCTATTTTCTTTGCTAAATAAGGAGGGCCCTACTGTTTTCCTAGCTATAAAAGGGTTTTTTAGATCCCTAAAGCTTAATTTTAATACCTACCCTAAACATCTACATTTTGATAAGGGTAGAGAGGTTGATTCTGCTTGCTAGCAGTGGCTAGCAAAAAAGGGGATAAAATTTACCACTTCTTCCCCTTATATCCATAAGCAAAATAGGCTAGCTAAGAGGGCTATCCGTGTTATAATAGATAGACTACGGGCTACCCTACACTAGTCTGGTTTACCCTTATATCTATGGAATTTTATTATTTTTGCTATTATAAATCTTATAAATATAACAGCAAATTCCACGAAACTAGCAAACCCAGCACAATTATTAGCCGCAGATTTTAAAGAAAATGCCCTAATTACCTCAGAGATTAGCCCTGCTAATTATAAGAGTATTAGGGCTATTAGCTCTTATTATAAGGTTTTAATTCCTATGGAAAAAAGACCTAAAGCTTAAAAACTAGCCCCTAGGACTATTCCTAGAAGGTTATTAGCTAATTTAGGTTCTAAGACCTACTTAGTTTATATTCCTTCTAAAAGACTAGTTACTAAAACTAGCTTTATAAGAATTATAGAACCTATAGGCCCTATAAATTTAGGCCTCCCTAGGTCTTCTATAGGGGATATCTCTTTAGAGGGGGATCTAAGTGCCCCTCAGAACCTTCTATAGGATAATTCCTTAGAGGGGGAAAATAACTAAAATAGTGGTATTCTTATTAAGGATTACCCTATAGTATCTTCTGATCAGATGGTTAATAAAGAGCCTGAATTAATTCAGAGTCCTAGGGACCTAGAGTTGGATAAAAATTAACTAGATAATCCAGATAAAATGGATATTGACTTAGCAGCCCTTTTTAAGGAAACCTGCTATAAGGCACAGCTAAAGGCTAAAGAAAATAGGCCTAATAATAGCTCTAAGCCTAAGTCTTAGAAGCAAGCTTTAGCTAGCCTACAGAAAAAACAGTGGCTATAAGCTATTTTTAGCGAATTTAAGTAACTTCTAAAGGCAGGCACTTTCGAATTTATAGGAAAAGAAAATATCCCTAAGGGCCAGAGAGTGCTAAGAAATAGGCTTGTTTTAAAGCTTAAAAAGGATAAAGAAAATAATCCTTTAAAATACAAGGCCTGACTTGTTGCTAAAGGTTTTATGTAAATAGAAGGCTTAGATTATACCAATACCTTTGCCGCTACTAGTATTCCCCCTAGCTAGCGAATACCATTAGCTATAGCAGCCTGGGAAGACTAGGAAATAGAGTAAGTGGATTTTATAGGGGCTTTTCTTAATAGCCACCTAAAAGAGACTATTTATATGCAAATTCCTAAGGGATTTGTTAAATTTCTTAAATAAAATCCATAACTAGCTAAGCTAGCTAAAAAATTTAGCTATAAAGCTGCTAAGGACTTAGTTATTATACTAAGAAAATCCTTATATGGCTTAAAGTAAAGCTTTAGAGAGTGGCAATAGACTCTAACCTTGGTTCTTAAAAACCTAGGTTTTAGCCCTCTTACCTCTAACCCTGCTATATTCTATAATTTAAAAACGCATACCTTTATTATAACTTATATTAATAATTGCCTTTTAATAGGGGCGGATTTGCAATATATTAAGGAGCTTAAGGAAGCCCTTTATAAGGCTTACCCTATAGAAGATAGGGGCCTAGTAGAATTTTTCTTAGGGGTTTAAATTTGGCGTGACCGAAAAAATAGGGTCCTAAAGATACACTAAAAGCAGTATATTTTAGAGGCCCTAGCATGCTTTAAGCTAGAAAATTACAAATCTATTGGAATTCCGCTGTAGCTAGGGGTCTTAAAACAATAGCTTATTAAGCCCCTTGTATCTAAAGAGGATATAAAGGAATATTAGAGCATTATTGGTACTATTATGTATCTTATGCTATTAATAAGACCTGATGTTGCTTTTGCGCTGCAGTGGCTTTTAACAGCCCTAGCTAGCCCGCATTTAGAGCATTTATATGCTGCTAAAAACCTGCTAAGATACCTTTTAGGTATAAAAGATTTAGCTATTATTTATAAGGGCCCTACCCCTATAAATAACACAAAAACCTCTAAGGCTAGCCCTAGCTCTAGCTTAGTTGGATTTTGTAATAGTGATTTTGCTAGAGATAGAAGCTCTTCTAAATCCACTTATGCTTATCTTTATAAGCTAGCAGGGGGCCTAATTAGCTAGAAATCAAAGAAGGCTAGCACCATAGCCTTATCGACAACAGAAGCAGAGTCTGACGCTATTTGTGAGACTTTCCGGGAGCTTCAGTGGCTTAAAGGGATTTTTATAGAGCTAAAAATACCTATAAAACCCCCTATACAAATTTTCTGCGATAACTAGGGAGCTATAAAAACCGCTTATAACCCTGCTCTTCATAGCTGTACTAAGCACACCCTTCTAAAATTTCACTATAACCGACAACTAGTCTTAGAAGGACTCGCTAAAATCGCTTACCTGGATACTAAGAAAATGCCTACTAATGGGCTTACAAAGCCCCTTATAGGCCCTATACACCTTATTTTCTTAGAGCTTATAGGTCTAAAACCCCTATAGTTTATCGCTAAAGGCCATAAAAACAACGCCTAGCTAAAGGCATGAAAAAAAAAAAAACAACAAAAACACCCGGAAAATCAAAAACAACCACAAAAACAAAGAAAGAATAAGGTCCCTGCTTTTAACAGCAATACCTTCGCGAAATACTATGCTTTACTATAGTAAAAAGTCACTTACCCTAGAGCCCCAATTTTGGGCTCTATAATTCTGCAATCCTTTTTTGTTTTAGAATTTTCCTGGATTTTATACGACTTTTTCTTTTGCTTTCGCCCTTAGCGCCTTTATAATAACTATCCCTAATACTTTTTTAGAGGGGGTGTTAAAAATAATAGGGTTATTTATAGGGGATTCCTCACTATTAGTGCTATAATTATAGCGCTAATAGAAGCACTTTATAGGGGGCTTTGTAAGCTAGTGCAAGCCGGCAAGCGTGCGCGCGCGCAGGCGGCACAACCACGGAATTCCGACCAAAGGTTATGTGTGTGGGCTCGCAGCTGCAGGGTCCCCACAAATCCTCACTTTTCGACCTTTTTTGCTCATTCTAACAGCTACGCAGTTAGACTAATAGCTATAAGGTAGGCCTAGTCTTTAGGTTGGATTTATAAGGCAACTAATAAAGATACAGAGGAACGGATTAAAGGATGTAACTAAGCTAGCTAATAGCTGCTTAGTTAGGGAAGGTGGCTACCCTATAATGTGTATTTTTTACTGTTTTTCTTAATAAGGAGGAATTTATAAAAAGTCTTAGAACTAGATTCTTTATTGCTAAATTCTAGGCTTTCTTTCTATATATATATCTAAAAATTAGTTTTTTAGTGTTGTGTGTTAATTTTTACTAAGTTAACTAATTGCAAGCATATTAGCAGCTAATTTGTATAGCTATAAGTTTATTTTTTTGTTTTCCTATATAAATAAATTTTACAGAAAATAGAAAGTAGCTTATAAAGCCCAGCTAGCAACTAGGATCCACTAATAAGGTTAGTGGGTATATGAGGGAAGGAAGTAAAAATCCCCCTCATAGCCGCCAACCGTACGGACCGTTAGAATCACTCTTGCCAGCTGCGCACACCTGCAAAGTTAGATATTAGATATAATTTATTAGATATTATTATTACAAATTCTTTAGCGAATTAAATAGTGCTAAAAGCAACGCAAAAGCTTCCATTTTACGTGAGATATAGTGGACTGCAGCTTGCTGCAGTGCTCTGCTCTGCAGAGCAGTGGATCTGTACGTGCACGCTCACTAAGCCCACTACCTTAGTAAGCTGTGCTCTATAGCACCTACCTCCATCATCTCCAATAATTATTTAATACTATAAAGCTATTTATTAATATTTATATTATAATAATGATAGTTACTTTATTTATAATTATATATAGCTTCTTACTTATTACTTAATAAAAGGTTTAAATATTAAGGCTTTAAATACTTTTAATAAAAAAATATTAAATAATAATAATAACTTTAATTTAAAAAAAATAGCTTTATTATATAAGTTTTAATAATAAAATATA
>AFRA01000451.1:0-26554 GCA_000223055.1 Claviceps fusiformis PRL 1980
GTTATTATTTATAAGAATAGAACCTTTTAAAATAAATAGCTTTAAAACTATTAAGATATTATTAAGTAACTACTTTTACTATTCTTCTCTTTTTTATACTATAATTCCTAATTAGGAGATTCTAAGTTATAATTTTCTATATTAGTCTCTATACTTAATAATTAGAATATAGATTATACTTTATTCTTTTATAATAAAGAAGATATTACTATTTTTTTTATAGTAGTTAAAAATAGTAATAAATTAAAGAATTTTAATTATAAATCTTATTTAGTAGATAGAATTAATTGTTTAAACTGTTCTACCCTTAGGGTTCTTACTTTTATATTTTATAATTAGTATTATATTACTTAGGTTTTTAGTGCTAAAGATATCTCTTATTAGTAATCTATTTTATAAATTACTTATATAAAGACTTCCCTAAAGGCTTATATTATTTTAATTAAAGAAATAGAATAGCTTATTTCCTTTAATAATATAAATATTTATAGTATTATAGCTAATAACTAAGCTACCTAGTTTTTAATTTATATTCCTTTTAATTTAGTTATATAGTAATTTTTATTAAATTTAAATAAACTAGTTAAGATAGTGTTTAAGCTTACTTACTACTTTTATATCTTACTAGAACTAACTAGTAATAATACTTTATAATAGAAAATTGCTTATAAATTAATAAACTAACTAGTTATAGCTAGGTAAAGGGTAGCTACTAGAGTTAAGGAACTTTAAATATAATATAAAAATCAGGTTTATAAGAATTAAGTATTTAATATATTTAATAATAATAGTTATTAGGAGATTAAGAATAACTTAAATAATATATCTTTCTTTAATAATAAGGAATATCTTAATAAGATTTTTAGTAAAGATACTATCTTTATTCTTAAATCTTTTATCTCTCCCTATATATTTAATATAAAAAGAATAACTTATAAAGAATTAACTAATAAAGATATTATTACTTACTATATTTTAAATAAAGCTAAGGAATGCTTTAAAGACATTAAAGAAATAGAAATTATATATAAGGCTAGAATTTAATTAATGTTTAATATTAGAAATTTAGCACCCTTTACCCTAAAAGTAGAAAATTTTAGCGCTAAATAGTTAGCTTTTTATATAATATAACCTTAATACACTAAACCTATACTTAATTTTTTCTTTCTAGCTTAAAGACCTAAATAGTAAGGCTAGCCTATACCTTTTTTAGCCCCTTTTATTAAGATTAATATTATAGAAATAGTAGAAATTTCTAAATAAAGGGAGTTTTATTATAAGCTAGTAAATATTCCCCCTATTTATAGTTATATTTAGTGTTCTATAAATAAAAACATAGCTAAGGTAGAAGCAAACACTATTTACTATATAAATAACTTAAAGGAATTATTATATTAATTTACTTAGTTTTAGTAAATTCTTTTTATATACTTATATTTCCCTACTATATTTTATTTTAATCTTTATATAGCGTTTTCTAGTTTATTAATAGCTATATTTTTTAAAATATTTTCTATATCTAAAATAGAGCACTTATAGGCTCTTTAGTATTATAAAGGTAGTATTGCCTTTTTATATAGTATTCTAGAAGCTAGTAAAATAATATTTATAATAAAATTAGCTTATACTATTTTAAATAGTGTTTATCTCTTAAATAAACTACTATCTTAGGAATATTATAATAAGGGTATAACTAAATTTACCCTAGCTAATATATATTATACTTAGAATATTAATAAGGATTAGAATAAAAATTATAACACTTCTCCCTTTATTAATAAGCCCTAAACTAGATTTATTTTTACTAAAGCTTAAAATATATAGCTAAATAATACTCTTATAAAATAGGTAGTAACCTACTATAATAAAGTTATTTAAGTATATAGTTATAATATAGAGATATAATATATATTTAGTGCTTCTATTCTAGTACCTTAACTTAAAGAAAATAAATCTAACTTTAGGTTTTAGAAAAGTTATTAAGAATTGTTTAATATAGTATATACTATATAATTAAATAATTACAACCCTAGCCTTACCCCCTTTTCTTTATTAGTATATATATAGTAACTTACTATATCTAACCCTAATAAATAGTCTTTAATTTTAAAAGGTATTTAGGTATAAAAGGCAGAACCTTATATATTCTATATAAATAAGACAAAATATATAGTATAAGCTTAAGACTATATAGTAAAGGTAATAAATAAAGTTATTATTATCTTCTATACCCCTATAGTAGTAAAAGAAATTATAAATTATTATTCTTTATAGTACCTTAGTTTAGTAATTAGTAATAAAGCTAGGCGTATAATAAAGGTATTATCTCTTATACTAACTTTAGCCTAGCTTAAGGTAGCTATTATTTTTATAGAAGACCCTTACTAATTTAGCCTAGTGTCTAATATATACTAAGGGAATATTAATATTATTATAAGACTAAAAAATAACTAACTTATCTATAAAGATATATTTAGGCTATAATATATATATAGCCTTCTTACTTAGGCTAACTTAAAGGGTATATTAAATATTATTTTTATTAATAGTTATTATTTTAAAGGAGACTATTAGGTATTTACAGTAAGAAAATTTTATTATAGTTATATAACTATTATATATTATAATAAGGAAACTTATTTAAATATAGTTAAGAGTTAGCTATTTACCTTATTAGGATATACTCTAGATATTTATTTAGTATTTATTAATATACTAAATATATAAGAGTAGTAAGTTAAATTAATTTATTTAAATAAATCCTTAGCCTAATTATTAATTACTCTTACTCTTTAGGTTATATAGTAGAATTTTAGTCTCTATATAGATTTATAAAATAATAAACTAGTATAGAAAGTATATAAAGTAATAATATATATTATAACTCTTTATAAGGCTTAAAAGTAATATTTAGAATATATATAGTAAAAGGTATTCTTTATTAAAGTTTATTAAGAATTAATTAATATTAGACTTATTAATAAAGCTATAAGTTATAAAGTAGACTTTATTATCTATAATATAGTCTAAACTATATTAACTAGACTTATAGATAATTATTTATATAATAATATTGCTATTATAAGGGCCTATATATATAATTTTTTTATTAGATTTATATTACTTATTTTAGGATTAGTAGACTCTAACCTATTAAAGGCTTTGTATTTCTTTTATAAGTTAATAAATATAGTAATAAATACTTATAAATATACTAAATATTATAGCCTTTATTATTACTATAGACACTAGCTTACTTAATACCTATATAAGTTTAAAACACTAGTAGTATATAATATCTATAATGTTATAGGCTGTTAGTATAGGCATTATAGCTATAATTATTTAGCATTATTATAGAAAGTTATAAAACTACTAATAAACCTTATATTAAATATTATTAAACTAATTAATAATCTATAGTATTACCTACTATACCTAATAATAAGCATTAATAGACCCTAAAAAAAATAGAATACCCTAATTTTTTAAATTTAAAAATAGTTATAGTAAGTTTTAAAGGTTATATTTCTCTTCTAAAAGTAATTATAAGTTATAGTAAAAGGGATTCCTAACTATACTAAGGAAGGCTAACCTATAATTAATAATAGAAATAATAATTAAATTAATAATAACCTAATTAATATAAATATTATTATAAGTAAATAGGAAATAAGTATAATAGTAGAGGAACTAAGTAAAGGGGAACTAAATATAGCTATTTAGAGTAAGGAATAAAATAATATAGTTAACTAGTAAAGTTTTAAGATTTTAATATTTTATTTTCTTTATTTTTAAGATATATAAAAGTATAACTTTATATATTTAAGTTACTTTTAATTAATAATATAGCTAATAATAAGGCTATTATTTTTTTTCTTAAACCTAGGGATATTAGGTTCTATATATATGCACACTAGGTTATGTAGTGCGGTTACTTACTTCTAAAGTCGCTCGCTAGTAAGCCTTAGCTAGCTTCCTCTTTGCATCATTACACTTCTTTAGATAGAACCTATCCGTGGCTACAATAGCTTCTATCTTCACTGTTGCTTTTCTCTCTTTGCGTCGTGTCCCTTGCGTGAGCCGCAACAGAGATCATGCCGTGATGATAACTCAGCATACATGGTGTCTCAGCCGAGGCGAATTTCTTTTTCCTTTCTTTACTTTTTCTTCTGCTTCCCCGTGTTGTTGCGCCCAAAGCATGAAACGTTTCTTATATTGCGTGTCCCAGAGTCCGAAGTTCCCGTGCAGTGCGAAGCCGTCTTTTCATCGTTACCTTTCTTTTTTTTCTTCTTTTTTCTTCTTTTTCTTTCATCGATCCCCTGCATCATGTATTTTACGTTTCGTTCTATCTACGAGTCGCCAAATATACATGTCCGCGTCGTTGATGAGTTCATCCTACATCAACGGGCCTGGGCCTTGGCAGCAACTTGAATACAACGTGAATGCATGTGTTCCAACGCCCTCTTTGTTCTGGTTCAGCCAGACCATTTCGTCTTTGGTGCGAGCCGGGTCGGGCATCGACCACGGCATTGACGCATTCAGCGATTGGACCGTCTTTTTTTTTTTTGTGTTGTTATTGTTTCCTCTTCTTCTCAGACGTGCGCCTGTCAAACATGGAACATGGAGCGTTCATGAACCCCCTCCCCCCTTTTCAGAGGGTATTATCCCGTGGCCCAGTCACAACACCACCCGACGGGAACACAGAAGTGGTGCTTCCGAGAAAAAGGAGCGGGGGGTGTGTCATTTCGTACCACATGCAGCAGCACTCTTGTTGGCTTTCCCTGCGTCCCAGACAAGGCGATACAAAACATACACGCCAAAAGGCCATGTGTGGTGGAATCATCTGATGTCGCGCCAATCGAATCGGAGAGGAGCCCCTGGGCCCTTGGGGGCCGATCTGTGCCGCACACGGATGGAGGTTCGGTTGTCTCGGAACATTCGATTCTGTGGAGGGGCCCGAAAAGAGGGGGAGACAACATGAGGGGGATGTCGGTTATAAGCGCAGGATGGATGGATTGGGGCGGATTTGGCCGTCGAGTGAAGCGAAGGCGACGAGCTCGGGAACAGAGAGAGACATCAAGCCTGACATGTGCAGACAGACCACATGTAGGTACTAGGTATGTCGAGGGTGATGCCTATTTCCCCCTTTTCTTCATATCCATCCCCCCACACATCCTTCTCCATCGCCGCTGATCCATTTGGACTTGACGTTTGATCAATTTCCCGCCTCCTCCTTGTCCTGTTGCCATACCCCGGCATACTCGCCCCATTTAGCACACTACATGCCAGGTTTGCGGGGGTCACGATGCATGAGTTGTCAAAGCTCGGTCGGGAGACTCGGCTCCTTTTTGCCTTTTCCTTTTTTTTTTTTTTTTTTTTTCCTTTTCCCTGAAGAAAAACAAAAATGTGACCTCGTTCTTGTCTGACCGTGGTACCGCCGCATCTTTCTTCAATGGGTTATTGGTATCGCTTCAACTGACCTGCACAAATCGCCGCCCAACGCATTGAGGAGAATACTGACGAGGATAACTATCGCAATATTGCAAGCCTTATAAGCAGCCCCTGCAGCTATAAGCCGCCGCAAGAAGTCATAAGCAGCTAGCAGATTAGAGTTACCGTCCTAATTTATCCAGAGTACTGCGTGCATGGGGAATAGTAAGATTATGACACAACTAAGTAGGATGCGCCACTGTGATGTGCATTTGTCCATTGGGCAATGAAAGGGGCGGTGCGAAACTGCAGCTGTTCTCGCCACCAAGAGGATTGACGGTTGGCGTCTAGAAAAGAAGAAAAAGAGACGTAAAGGAAGAAGAAGGTAAATAGAAGAAAAGAAGAATAAATCAGTGTTCTGTTTAAGTGGTTTCGGTGCGTACAAGAATTTTGGGGCATTTTGCTACAAAATTTATAGGAAAGACCTGAGGGTAACCAAACCACTGTAATATGAGTGTAGATGCCTAGACGTATGTATGATAGTCTCACAATATCTAGGACACAGGTATGAATACAATATAAGTATGTACTTGTGTGTAAAAATGTAAAAAGTATCTGTCACGGAGAATACACACATACAGACACACACAAAGCCCATCTGCGGAGAAAGAAGGCGTGCAGTACCCTCAAGTAGTCTTGCACAATTCATGAAGTCAACCTTATAGACTGCACAGCTGTGTAACCGGAGGGCCGTGTGTAAGTCTGATATTTTCTTTTTTTTTTTTTTTTTTTAAAAAAAAAAAACTAAGATTGTTTCTTTTATCTCGCTTTTCTCGCATCACCATCCACCACAATGCCATCGCCGCAATGGATCAACACCTCATGCCTATCCACGCCTGACGTCATTCCGTCATTCCTCCCGAACGCAAAAACCGCGCACGGCTCGCACCAATTCATCTCGTTCCTGGACTGTTAGCAGTGCGCCAAGGCGCCGACGAGGTCGCGGCGTTGCAAGCGAGATTCCTCCCACTCCCCTGGGGCTGCATACGCTCTTGATAATATAGGGTTTACTACAACATTTGCGATAGTACCGTTTCTATACAGAGGTCAGGTCTCGTACATGGCCCTGCCAAGCGGACCAGAGGTAGAGCAGAGAGCAAACGCGCACGCACGCGGGCAAGCCGCATTGGCTCACGTCCACACAAGGAGGTGTCCGATCTTGTATGGCTTTCCGTCCAGGAGCAAAGGTGTTCGGGCGAGTGCTCCATCTACGTAGACTCCTCTACTGGTCTGGTCTTATAGATAGGCCTGTTGATAGCAAGGCCAGCCGTTGTTGCACTGAGATTATGCACATGATGTTACAACATCGAATGTACACCCGCTAGAATAGGCAACCCCGAACACGTTGCCGTATGATTTTGGAATACAAGGTTCGGGATGTCCTATAGCTCACTGCATCCATCTACCTTCGAAATAAGCGTGCAGACGTGAATCCCACCAGGAAGGGAGAGCTGTGCCATGCAGACGCCCTCAATGCGGCCGCCCTACCATGCAGACGGTGTATGCGTGTATGTGTGGCGGCACTCTGGCAACCGAAGCAGGCAGCTTTCTATTTGTAATTCCCAAGGCATGTTCTGCCGTTGTACTTGATGCTCAGGACGGAAATGTAGCTGCGCATGCAAGCCAAGAAAAAAAAAAAAAATCTGCGGTGGTGGATACGGGCCATCTGATCGAGACGCAACCAACAACCCCAATCATCCAAAACGAGACAAACTGTTACACATAACAAAGACACGAACCGGAGTGAGTATATTAACATAATCATATCAGAATTTAATCGACACAAAGCACCCCCCCTATTCGAACGGCAGAAACAGGCCCCTTCAAAAACAAACTCACATCCAGGCCACACATGAACCGCCAAAGCCATCATTCTCATCATGCCTCTGCCGCCTCTGTCCCCGGCAAACCAACCACTGGCTCGTCAAAGAAGCCGTCCGCAAGCTTGAACAGAGGGTCATGTTTCCTCATGACCTCCATCGTGTCCTGCACCACGTCATAGGCAAGACAATATCGTAGCGTGGAACGAAAGCCGGCTTGACAAAAAAAAGACGAAGAAGAAAAAGAGAAAGAAAGAAAAAAAAAAATAGCGTCAGCATTTCTTTTGCGGAAAGAGGCGGGTGGCACAGGGAAAGCCGCTTACTTGGTATTTCGTCTCGGCTCATGTACTGGAGCAGTTCCTCGCCGACCACGCTTGCATGGTCTCCGTCCACGTTGCTGAGGATCTGGATCGCGCTGGCTCGTCCATGGCGCGCGTGGAAGTACAAGGCGAGGCGGCTGTCAATGTCGTCGGAAGAGGCGCCCGTGAAGATGATGCCGAGGGCGAGGCTGTCTTCGAGGGCCTGGGCGCCTCCCTGGGCGAGATCTGGACGGGTGGTTAACTGAAGGCATGGTCACAACTACCTTTCATCATCAACTCACGAGGCAAAATCGCGTGAGCAGCATCCCCCACGAGCGTCATCCGCCCCTTATTCCACGCCGGCAGCGGGGGACGATACAGCAACGGCCATCGCCGCACGTCGGTCGCTTTGCTCACGACGGCCACGAATCTGGCGTCGTAGCCGGCCAACCTGTCCACGAGGCGGGCGGTGTCGACGGCTTCGTGCCAATCTAGAATGAACATGAACAGGGTCAACAACGTTTGGAGAGCAGACATCCCCCGGACGGGCGAAACCTACTTTCTCGTCGTATAGAACCATTCTCCTCCGGATCTGCGTCTTCCTCTTCGTGGATCAGGGCGACAAAGTTCATAATGGTGTTGCTTGGCAGAAGTTAGTGTTTTCTGATTAGTGTTTTTTTTTTTTAATATTTACCAAGAAAGAAAAAACGAAAAAAAAAAAAAAACAAACAGCCTTACTCTCTACAAGGATACACAATCACTTTCCTCTTATACATATCGGTCAAGATGCGCGTCCACCCGTCGTAGTCTTCCACAAAGAACCTCGTGTCGGGATCTTCTTGCAGCCGATGCACGGGAATGAGAAACCGGTAGCAGCAGTTGGCTCGGACGGCCGGGACGGGGTCGTTTGTGCGGCCCAGGACCGCTTCCGGGCCGGCGGAGTGGATGCCATCGGCGGCGATGACGAGGTCGCCGTGGATTTCCTCGCCGTTTTCGAGAACAATCGAAGGCTTGGAGGGGTTCTGTGGAAAAGGTGATAATGTTTGGAGGGCCCGTTTAGCGTAAGGATTTTACCATTTTATTCTAATATAGGAAAGAGTATTATCTTTTTCTTTTCTTTTTTTTTTCTTTTCTATTCTTTTCTTTTTTTCTCTCTTTTTTTCTCTCTTTTTTTTCGCTTTTTTTTTCTTTCTTCTATACTCAGTTTTTCTCTGTATTTATTACTATATCACTCTTTATAAAAAAAACCTACATAGTCTTTGACCGCCGACTTCAAATAAATCACAGCCGGCACGCCAGGCCCATCCTCCCGCGTCGCCATCCACTTCAGCGCATTGTGCAGGTCAACCCGATGAGCATGCCACATGGGAAGGCCCGCGACGGACGTCATGGTCCCCTCATGCGACACCTGCAGGACGGGCTCCATGGTAAACGGATCGAGGCGGTCGCTTCGCCGGCTCCGGACCCAGTGCCAGCGGACGGGATCCAGGCCCCACGCTCGGAGGAACCGATACGCATTGGGGGGAACGGTGAGGGCGGCGCCTATTTCGCTGTTGAGGGAGGACTTTTCGTAGATGCGGACGGTGTGGCCGGCGCGGCGGAGGGATGTTGCGGCGGAGAGGCCGGCTATGCCTGCACCGACGATGATGATGTCTAACATGGCTGCCTTCCTTTTGATGCTCCCTTTTCTTTGCTTTTCTTTGCTTTTCTTCTTCTTTCTGGTGTCCTGTTTCTGGGGGTGACGAAGGCAGGACTAAGAACAGAAGACAGAAAATAGTCCGAGTGAATTGTCTTCCTTCTACGGAACTGACCTAGACAACACGGTTCCGTCACCCGTGTGTTTTGTAGGCCGGAATAATGCTGTGTCACGGCTTCAGGATACTGGCCGGGAAGGGATTACAGGTCCATATCCCACGCTGAATCAGTGCCACGTCAAGCAACTTGTCCGGGGCAGTGCTGCAGCTTCAAGACTGCTAGCTGAAAAAGTACGGAGAACACTCTGTAACACGGGCAGCAGATGGGGCGAGGGGTGGGATTTCCTAGGGTTTGGGGATATGATGATCGACCAAGGAGTCAGGTCCAAGGACTGGGGACTCGGGACTCTGGAGGGACAGATCAGCGGAAGCAGTGGCGTGCTTGTCGTCGGCCCGTCTCGGCCGGAATCGGGCTTCCCCACGATTTTGCGCGGCTCCACTCTATATCGAATGGGGTCCGACTCCCGAGACCCGAGACCCGAGTCCTGACTCCTCACTCCTGAGTCCCCGTTGCCAACCAATCATCCGTCGTCTTGAGGGCGCCGCTCCCCCGCCGACGGCACACGACATACCGACGAGATTCTCGGACAAACGTGTCACCAGATTTGTTCGAAAACCATTGTTCGGTTCAAGACGAGTGGCTTGCCCGTGAAACCCTGGGGCCTGTACCTCCCCTCGCAGCCAAACAATGACGCCTCCCCCCCGTCCAGGGCAAGACACCATCGTCATCGTCGGGTAAGAAACCCGCGCGCTTCCCCCTTTCCTGCAATCCCCCGTTTCTCCCCCTTTCCAACAGATTCATCCAGAGCCGGCATCATCGGCCTCGACGTCGCTCTCGTCCTCGCCAAGAGGGGCCTCGGACGGCACGTAACCATTGTCGCGGAACATCTCCCGGGGGACACCTCCCCAGCATACACGTCGCCATGGTAAGAACCATGTCTCCCCGTAGCAGATGAGCGAGGATGAAGCATCCCATTGAATGCCCCGTTGGGCCATGAAATACGTTAACAACTAACGAAAAAAAAAAAAAAAAGAAAAAAAAATAACAGGGCTGGATGTAATTTCTCGGGCCTTTCGGGCAGCGACGAGAATGCCCTTCGGTGGGATAAACTGGGGTATGCGCATCTCATGGACCTGGCTACACATGCCGAGGACGAGTCGTTTGTGTCACGCACGGAGTCTGTCGAGTACTGGGATGGGGATGCGCCGCGGGATAAAATCCGGGCCATGTCGGAGTATATGGAGGATGTATGTTTTCCTAGGCCTGTGAAGAAGGGAAGGAGGAAAGGAAGGAAAAATAAGAACAAAAGAAGAAGAAGAAGGAAAAAAACAAAAAAAAAAAACGCTAACATTAATAGTTCCAAGTCATCCCCCAGGATAAACTCCCCCCCGGCGTAGAATTCGGACTCAGCTGCACCTCCATCACCATCAACGCCCCCAAGCACCTCGTCCATCTCCACGACCAGCTCAAGCACCACCACGGGGTGCGCTTCCTGCGTCGAAAACTGCCCAGCATCCACGCCGCGCGGCTGTCGGGCCGGACGCGCATCGTCTTCAACTGCACGGGCAACGCGGCCAGGACGCTGCCGGGGGTGCTCGACGCCAAGTGCTATCCCACGCGGGGGCAGGTGGTGCTTGTGCGAGCGCCGGCGGTGAGGCGCAACGTGATGCGTCATGGGGGCGGCTACGAGACGTATGTGATTCCGCGGCCGCAGTCGAATGGGAATGTTGTGTTGGGGGGGTATATGCAAAGGGGGAGTAGGTGAGTTCTGATTTATGATGTTATGATTTTCGATTTATTTTATTTTTATTTTATTTTTCTTTTTTGTCCCCCTTTTGTTCCCTCTTCTGTCCGTTCCTTGGTTTACAAACACCTCTTCTCTCCAGGCCACTACTAACACAGCCTGCCCTGCCTCCCAGCGATCCCTCAACGTATGGCCACGAAACAGAAACCATCATGCAACGCACGCAGGACCTCTGTCCCGCCGAGCTCCGCGACAGCCCGTGCGAGCTTCTGGCCGTGTTTGCGGGAGCGAGACCATCGCGAGAAGGCGTCGCGCGGGTGGAGCGGGATGCGCTGTGGGAGGGGGAGGGCGATGGTGGTGATGCTTCATCGGCAATTGCATGCGCGCTCGTACACAATTACGGTGCTGGCGGCACGGGCTTCCAGGCCGGCTATGGGATGGCGCTGGATGCAGTTGCGGCGGTGGAGGACGTTGTTGGAATGTTGACTGGTTGAAACACCGTCAACTTGTCTATATATGTACATATGTACATGATGTGAAACCATCCATGTCTGCTGCCATCTACACCAGATGCCGACCGGCGCCCCGAGTCCCCGACTTCCCCGTGCAATTGCCGCCCAGCCCGGCCCTTGTCGTCCCCACAGCGGCCCCGCCTCGGTGGAGACTCCGCGCTCAGCTGGTTGGCTGACACCAGTTGTACACCTCGCCGAGTCGCGGCAAGCTTTGCCGACTTTCATCTTTCATCTTTCATCTTTCATCTCCATCACTCCATAGTCAGTCCAGCTTCCACGGACGAGATACTGCATCGGAGCAACAGCATCGTTGGCCACAAATAAAAAAAAAATAATAATAATAATAAAAATCATCATGCCGCCGCATCTCTTCCGGTTCACGTCCAGACGCAGCGTCGTGCACAGCGCCGACGGAATGGTCTCGTGCACGCAGCCCCTCGCCGCCAAGTGCGGGCTCGAGGTCCTGCGCGCGGGGGGGAACGCTGCTGTACGTTTTCAGGAGTGCCGAAGAATGAAAGAATACAAAGAAGGATTAAAAAGAAAAAAAGAAAAAAGAGAAAGAGAAAGATAGAGAGAGAGAGAGAGAGAGAGAGAGCATTTATTGACCTAAGCAGGACGCCGCCGTCGCAGTCGGTAAAACAGCCCATCCCCATACTCATCCTCATGCTCTACACACCATCCGCCCAACATGAACCACCATCCTCTTCCCTTTTATCCTATACCATCTTCCACCCTAAACCACAGAATCTAACCTGTCCAGCCGCCGGTCTCAACATGACGGAGCCCTGCTCCACCGGAATCGGCGGCGACATGTTCATCCTCTTCTGGGACGCCTCCGCCAAACAAGTCCGCGCCTTGAACGGCTCCGGCCGCGCCGGACGCCGATGCACCCTCAACGCCGTCTGCGAGGGCCTCGGCATCCCGGAGCCCATGCGCTCGCGGGCCAGCATTCCCCTGACCAGCGCGCATGCCGTGACGGTGCCGGGCGCCGCGGCCGGATGGGTCGATGCGGTGGAGAGGTTTGGGAGCGGCAAGGTCGACATGGCGCGGATTCTGGCTCCGGCCATTGCGCTTGGCGAGGGGGGGTTTCCGGTGTCTGAAATTGCAGCTCACTTGGTAGGTGCCTTTTCTCTTCTTTTTTTCTTTTTTTTTTTTGATAAAAAAAAAAGTTTCTTCTTTCTTTCCCTCTTGGGTCTCCGAGACACAGACATGTCACGTAAAAGGCAAAGAAAAGACTACGAGTGTTTGTTTAAGAAAGAAAACCAAAACAAGAAAAAAAAAGAAAAAAAGAAAAAAAAAAGAAACCTTATAACAACCTATTAGTGGTCAACCTCTGAATCACGTCTCCGAGCCGCATCTCCCAATTTCGCCGAGATGCTGAAAAAGGACCCCCACGCCGACGGCGGCGTCCGCGCCCCCCGTGCCGGCGAGATGATGCGGAACCCGGCCCTGGCCCGCACGTTTCGCCATCTGGCCGAGCACGGAAAAAAGGGATTCTACACGGGCAGAGTCGCCGAGGAGATCGTCCGCGCGGTGCAGTCCTGCGGCGGCCTGCTGGAACGGCAAGACCTGGAGCACCACCTCCAGCTCGGCAGCGAGCCCGTCGAGCCCATCTCCCTCGCGTTCGACGGTCAAGGCCAAGGCCGCGACGGCGTCCGGCTGTGGGAGCACCCCCCCAACGGGCAGGGCATCGTCGCGCTCATGGCCCTCGGCATCATCCAGCAGCTGGAGAAGCAGGCCAAGATCCCGGCCTTCCGGCCCGGGGACTTCAACTCGGCGCCGTATCTCCACGCCGTCATCGAGGCCCTTAAACTGGCCTTTGCCGACGGCCGATGGTTCGTCACGGATCCGACCGTCACGCCCGTCCCCGTCGACGGCCTCCTCTCCGAGACCCATCTCGCCGAGCGGGCCCGGCTCTTCGACCCGTCCCGCGCGGCCGACGACCGGTCCCCCCTGCACCGGCACGGCGAGCCCCCTTGCACCTCGCCCTCGCCCTCGCCCTCGCCCTCGTCCTCTCCCGCCCTCTCCAGCAGCGACACCGTCTACTTCTGCGTCGCCGACCCGCTCGGCAACGCCGCCTCCTTCATCAACTCCAACTACGCCGGCTTCGGCACCGGCATCATCCCCCGCGGCTGCGGCTTCACCCTCCAGAACCGCGGCGCCAACTTCTCCCTCCACGACCGCCATCCCAACCGGCTCGAGCCCCGCAAGAGGCCCTACCACACCATCATCCCCGGCATGGTGACCAGCCTGCGCGACGGGTCCCTGCACTCCGCCTTCGGGGTCATGGGCGCCTTCATGCAGCCCCAGGGCCACGTGCAGGTCCTGCTCGGGCAGATTGTCGGGCGCCTCAACCCGCAGGAAGCGCTCGATGCGCCCAGAGTGTGCATCACCTGCGGGCGCGACGGCAATAGCAACGGAGGGACCCAGGAGCCGGACACATGGACCGTCGACGTTGAGGACGGCATGTCCCCTGACACCATACGGCGCCTGGAGGAGCTGGGACACAGGGTTCGCGTGGTGAGCGGGGTGGCGCGCGAGCGGTTCGGCCGCGGCCAGATCATCAGACGGGTTGTTGATGCGGTGGACGGGACGGCCGTTTGGTCCGCCGGGAGTGACATGAGGGGCGACGGTGCGGCGTATCCATTGTGAGGGGAAAAGCACCGTTATGACTGACGATGGCCGCGCCATGAAAAAGGAAGAAGGAGAAGGAGAAGGAGAAATGAATATAAAAATTCATCGTCAATAATCACGTAATCCTCTTGCCACCACTCCTCTGGTATATCACGTATACAATACATTTATCCCGCCCTTTCGTACACACCATGTCTGTTTTTTTCCGCGTCTTGACTTGTTTCTTCTTGCCCGGTTCCGGTCCCCCCTCATACTCACGCGTCGCCCTCTTCCATAACCAGCACGTCCTTGCCCTCAAAAAACGTCGCCAACTCCCCATTCGTGTGCATCGTCCGCAGAATGTCGCACCCGCCCACAAACTCCTTGTCCACATACAACTGCGGAATCGTCGGCCAGTCCGAGTACTCCTTGATCCCCTCCCGCAGCTCCGCGTCCTCGAGCACGTTGAACGCCGCAAACTTGGCCGGGTTGACGCCCTGCATGCCCAGGATCTTGATGACGGTGGCGGAGAAGCCGCACTGGGGCATTTCGGGCGTGCCCTTCATGAAGAGCACCACGGGGGCCGACGCGACCGCCTTGTCGATTGCGGAGCGGGTTTGGTCGGAGAGGAGGCGCTGATGGAGGAGGGAGAGGGGGTTGCGGACCGCGGCTGCTGGTCGGGCAGCTTGTCGGAGGAGGGACTTTTTGGCGGAAAGTTAGCGTGCTGGTCATTGTTCATTTTTGGAGAAAGCCTTTTGTTTTTTTTTTCTGTTTTTTTTTTTTCGGGGGTCTGCTAGGTTGGCGATGTAGACGTACGGAGGCTATGCTTCGGTGAAACATGGCTGCTTGTGCTTGGCGCGGCAACGTGGCAATATGTGTTGTGTAGAGACGAAAGACAAAGTGTACTCGTCAAAAGCTTGTTCAGCCTGCCTTGTTCATGCAAAGGCCCGTGATGTAATGGTGAGGAGCAGCAGACTGGCCAATCATGTGTCTTGGATTGCAAAGGTGGGGCGGCCACTCAAGTTGGTACCTGTGTACATACATTGTGTGTATGTATATATTCACAGCCTGGCTTCATCCGTCCAACTCCGCAAGCTACTTCTTCATAAACAGCTTTCCCTCCCTCTAGGTCAAAGCCCTCTGGGGGAAACTCGTCTCGCGTGTCACACTCACGGCCGGCCGGAAGGCCTGTTGGTTTGATGGAACTCATCATGGTTCCGTACGTGCATCTTGGACCGTGGCGTCTATGAATGATGACAAAGTATGACTATGAAGATGGTGTGGAAGGGGGGCTATTCAAGGAGGACAAATTCTGCAATTGGATGAAGACGTTGGTTTCCGAGTGGACATAGTTTGAGCCAATTTATATGCAATGAATGACCGCGCCAGAATTTTTTTATGTTTTTTTTTTTTCCCGTTTGTTTAGCTATATGTCTGTTTGTCCAATAACACATAGGAAGCTAATCGCATGGGTGCCGGGTACAGCACATATATGCATGTACTACAACCGTGATGATTTCACACTCGTTCGGTGCGGCTTTTGCGCGATGCGTCATAAAGACACAGTTATGTGGTTAAAGAGATCGATTCCTAGCTAACATGTGCGGGAACTGTCAAGTGGGTGTGTATGAGCTTGGATTATCCCTAGCTAATTTGGTGGGTGGAAACCCAGCTAACACTATGGGGCACGTGACAGGTGCTGCTAACTATTTATATCGTCCTTAATGTTCTAAATATAAAGAAAAAGAAGAAAAAAGGTAAAAAGCTTAATTCTAGTAGTAAAATCCCCTTATATTTCCCTTTTTATTTTATATTATAAACTATAAAAAAAAGAAAAAAAAAAGAAGGAAAAGAAATAAATAAAGACCCTTAGGTTAACTTAATTATCCTATTCTAATTATCTACCTAGACTCTAAGTAGGATTAGAAGTTACTTATTATTTAATTTTTTATTTTATTATAATTAGTTTATTTTATTATATAAATTATTCTTTTATCTTATAAAACCTTATATTTAATTAATATCTTTATAAAAACTACAATTAAGTTCTCTAGGTATTTAACCTTTAATTAGTATTTCTTAATCTTTTTTTAAGTAGTATTATATTTTAATTAAAGTTATTTTATAACTTTAAAGATCTTTATTATTTATAATTTTTATACTTTTCCTTATAATTTAGTATTTTATATTTTAAGTATTTTATTTCTTTTAAGTAATTTTTTATATTATTAATTAATAACTATAGTTAACTTATTATTTATTTAAGTTATTATATATTATTTTAAAATATTATAGCTAGCTAAAATTTTTTTTATTATTTATTAAAGTTTAGTATTCTTATTTAAAGTATAGCCTTTAAGGTATTTAAATAGTGCTTAATTATATAGCTTTTATTAAAGAGATATACTATTTATATTTTATTATACCCTTATTTTTATACTAAAAGGTATAATTTATTACTTTAAAAGCTTAATTATATATATTTATTTAAATTAATTATATATAAATTTTATACTTTTATTTCTATAAATTATTTCTTTTCCTTATATAATTAAGCTAAAAATAAGTAAAGTTTATAAAAAAACTTTATTTAATTATATTTTATTTTTCCCTTTAAATATTATTTTATAAATAGTTTTTATTTATATATAATTAAATAGAGTAGTAGTTAATTTCCTAAATATTATATATTATTTAATATTATTATATTTAATTTATTTTACTATAGTCTTAAGTATATATATTTAAACCTAAAAAATATATTAATAGTAAATTTAATACTTTATTTTATTTTATTTAATTTTAGCTTAAAAAAAGAGCAGTAAATATTTATTACTAAGTTTTAAGTCTAATATTTAAGTTAATAAATTAATTACTAATAAATTAACTAATTTTAATAGTATATTTATAAATATTATAATAATAGTAAGTATTATATAAGCTATTTTAAAATTAAAGTATATAAAAAAAGGTAAGAAGTTTTTAAACTAATAATATTATATGATTTAATATAAATAAATATTAAAGTTTAAAAAAATAATAATAAGTTATTGAATAATTAAAGGGTTATTAATATTTAAAGATAAAAATAATAAAGTAAATAAAAGGTTAAAAAAGAAAAGAAAATATAAAACTAAAAGTAAAAATTATACTTATTTTTTAGGCTTAGATTATTATTTACTAAATAGCTATTTATACTTATAATAATTCTTTATTATTAGCTACCTTTCAAATTAATTATATTAATATTTATTAATTATATTAACTATTTAAGTTCTGAAATAATATATAAAATTCTAAATTATTATTATTTTTTCTCTTATTTAATATTACTTAAATTTTATAATTAAATAAGTAAATTAGTATAGTAATTTAAAAGGTTTAATTAAAGTAGTCCTTTAATAGGGTTTAAAACAATTAATAAATATAACTAAATATATATATTAATTATTTAAAAGCTTTAATTTATATATTACTTATCTAACTTATTTAACTACTTTAAATAGTTCTATATATTTAGGGCTATATTTTTAGCTAATATTTATAGAAATAGTATACCCTTATTATTTAAGTGAAATAAGCACTTTATCTCTACCTTAAAAAAAGTATATTATATACTACTTATTATAGTAATGTTTTATTTAAATAGCTACTATACATAATAAGTTATAAGCCTATAGTTTTTTCTTTAAAAAATCAAGTAAATTAGGTTCTTTATTTAATAAAATAAAGGCTATATTATTTAAATAAAAGCTTAGAATTAGTTAATTAAAACTTAAACCTATTAAATTATTTAGTGTTATGGACTAGCCTAGATAGCGACTGCAATCTAGTGTTAATAAAGTTATTATTATCCATAAGGGGGAAGGAAAGGCTGCTATCCCCCTCCACTATATATCTAGTTTATATATAATATATGCTTATAGGGTTTACCCTCTAAGTAAGGTAGGTTACCTTATATACTCCTTATATACTCCTTATATACTCCTCTCCTATTCTACTAAGGATCTAAGCCTTTAGCTTAAATTTATTATATAGCCCCCTACCTTACTATTCCCTAGCTATTAAATAGTTAATAAATAGTTAAATTATAATAATACTATTAGGGTATAAATAATATACCTTATTAGGTAAAACTATATATCCTAGCTAGCCCTAATCTAGCACTTAGTATTAATAAAATAAAACCTAAAATAGAAATCTAAATAAAAATCCTAAATTAGCTAGTGTGACGGGGAGAAAAAGAACACACACCACACACCCAAAAGCGAGGGGTATGCACACAACTGAAGATATCCCCGTTATATTCCTAAATTCTTATATATGTAGATTTAGCTTTAAAGTTATTAGAATTAGAAAGAAAGAGGAATAATTAAATATAGAGTTATTTAATTAGATAGTTTAAGCTATTAAAAGATAGAATAATAATAATTATAGAATAAAATATAGATAAATATATTATAGTAGTAACTAAAATTATAATAATTAATAGTATTATAGTAATAAATACTTCTATAATTATACTTTAAAGAAAAGAATAGAAAAATAAATACTTTATTTTTTTTAATTACTTAAGGACCTAGGACTTATTTATATCTTTTAATTAAATAGTTTAATTATATTATCCTAAGGTCTTTATTCCTTTAGCTATTATAATACTTTCTTTTAAATAACTATAGTTTATATTCCTTTTTCTATAATATAATACCTCCTTAGGCTTATAGTAATATAAAAAGCACTATAAGCTAATAGAAATAATAGTGATAAAACTTAAATAAAATAAAAACTTTTTAATTAAATAATTTTATAATATTTTTTAGTTTAAATTTATTCCCTTAGTCTTTTTTAATAACCTTAGTATTATTAAACTTCTCTATACTTTATAATTACTATATATTTTCTTTAGTATAATTAGTTAACTATTAATTATATTATAATATTATTAAGCCTTTTTTATATAAGAATTTATACCTTATTTATTCCCTTTAACTATACTTTATATTATAGTTATAATTTTTTTCTAAGCTTTGTAGTAAATTAACTTAAAAGAAATAATTAATAAATATATATTAAAAGTAAAGAAAAAAGCTAAAATATTATACTAAAGAATTTTCTTATTATATAGCTTTAATAGTAAACTTAATATAATAATATAGGTAGTAGGTTTTAAACTAATATTATTAGCTATTATTATTAATATATAATAATTTAGGCTTTATTCTTTAGCCTTTAATCTATTAAATTAATTAAATTATAGCTATTTATTATAATTAGTATAATATAGTTTTTAAAGTAATATAGCCTTAACTATAGCCTTCTTTTAAAGGTATTAAGTAATATTATTATTTAGTTTTTATTAAGCTTTTTTTATAAATTACTTTTAATATTATTATTAAAAGGCTTTTTTTTCTTTATAAAGGCTATTAAAAAATAGAGTAAAAATTCTAAAGATTTTAATAAAAGTATTAAAAGATAATATACTATATTTATACTATTTATAAGCCTTATAAAGGGATTTAGAAGGCTTTTTTAAAAATATAAGTATTATTAATTTATCCCTTTATTTAAAAGAGTAAAATAATTATAGTAAAAATAATTATTATAATAATTAAAGTAATAATAATAATTAACTAAAAAGAAAGAGTATATTTTAATTAAATAATTAAAATAAAATAAGTAATAAAAAAGAAAGTTAACTTATTTTTTAAAAAGCTATAATTATTTTAGGCTTTTACCTTTTATAAGTTAATTAGCTAAGAATAAACCTATTAATAATTTATAGTTTAAAGTAAAGTAAAAAAGTTAGAAATTAATAAAAATCTTATAACTTTATATTATAAAATTATACTTACTTAGAATTATATATTATAACTTATTTAATATTACTTAACTTATAGTTTTAAGTAATAAGTACTAAAAATAAAAACTAACCTTTATTAATAATTAAACTAAGAATTTAAAGAAAAAGGAATTTTCCTTTAAGTATTTAATAAAGGTAATTAATATTAAATTAAATATATTAATATCTTTAGTTATAATTAAATAAAATAAAATAGCTTAATTTATTTATTACTATATTAATAAGAATATAAAGAGTTTTTTTTATTTTAAAACTATATATAAAAGGATTATTAAGAATATTATTTATAAATATCTATTAGTATAAAGAGAGCTTAAAGTAGTTAGCCTATTATTTAAAAAAGTATAACTTTATAATAATTTTAACTAAAATCTTTATTTTTTATTATTTTTTTTAAAATCTTTATAAAATAAATACTAAAAAAGCCTTATAAAGTATAAAAAAAAAATATAAAATAAATATAGCTATATTTATATAAACTAGTTTAAAGGGGACCTAATATTATAATAGCTTTAAATTAATATAGGTAGTTTAGCTACTATAAAACT
The DNA here is from genome assembly GCA_000223055.1 of Claviceps fusiformis PRL 1980. NCBI lineage: Eukaryota > Fungi > Ascomycota > Sordariomycetes > Hypocreales > Clavicipitaceae > Claviceps > Claviceps fusiformis. The sequence goes on from AFRA01000451.1 coordinate 20,645, forward strand.
TATTTAAACCTTTTTATAACTTTTTAAAATCTAGCTTTATAATTAAAAGGAAAGGTATTATAAAAATAAAAGTATTCTTTATAGTAATTAAAAATAAAGGTAGTTTAATAATTTATAAAATAAATAAATCCTTTAATTAAATACTTATTATACTAAGCTTAATAAAGTAAATATATATTTAATTAATTACTATACTATATATTAATAAGGTTATTACTTAAAAGCCTATAATATATTTTAAAAGCTTTATTCTTATATATTTTAATTATAATATTTTTATTATTAATATAGAATTTAAAAAAGAGAATAATAATATATTTTTTAAAGCCTTATTTATTAATTCTTTCTATAGTAATAAAGGTAAACTAGTTAAGTTAGTTATACCTATAGCTAATAAAAAGGGTATAAAAAAGCTTATAAATATTATTTAAATAGCTATTTTAAGTTAATTTAGTTTAACTATTATTAATTAGTTATACTTTTATAAAGTTATTTTAGTTAAATTAATAAGGGTTAAAGTATATAGTATAGGCTATTTAGTAAAACCTAAGCTAGAAAATAGTAAGCTAGGCTAAGAATATTTAATTAAGTAGTATATTAATAAATAAAGCCTTTATAATAGTATAAAAAGCATTAAATTTACTATAAAATTTAGTAAGAGTAGTAAGAGTAAGTAAACTTTAAAGTAAGAAATAATTTACTTTACTAGGTATAATATAATAGATATTTTAAGGGATTCTATATTACTATAAAATATAGTTATTTATTTTACTATTTAATTAAGTAATTAAAATATAAAAAAATTAAAAAAATAATTTTATAACTTTTTTTTATAAAAATAAGTAAAATTTATAAGCTTAAAAATAAAGGAATATACTAAGAAACTAAATAATTAAATAAGGTAAATAATAGTAATAAAAATAGTAGGTAAAAATAAAGATATTAATAGCTTATATAAAAAAAGATATAAAAGCTTAGGTTATAAAGAGAGAGAGAAAAAGAAAAGAGAAAGAAAAGTAAGGTAATAGTATATATTAGTATATTTATTATAATAATATAGTTTATTAATATTCTTTAAGTAAGCTAGCTACTAAATAAACTATTTAATTAGGTACTAGCTATTAGCCTATAAGTAGTAAATTATAGCACTAGCCTTATATATAAGATTCTTTCTTAAGTATAGCTTCTTTCCCTTCCCTTTTTTTTTTACTTCTTTTTTTTTTAACTTTTTTTTATTAATATTATTAAGCTATTTATTGTAAATTATCTTAACTATTCTTACTTCTAGCTTCTTAATATTATTAATATTATTACTTAAAAACTTAAAAAGCAGTCCTTATTTTCCTTTAATAATCTTACTTAATATAATAAAAGTAAAATCTTTTATATAACTATTAGGACTTATATAGTATATAAATTATTTAATTAAATAATATAAAATAAGATTAATAAGCTTATAGTTTTATTATCTTTTTTAAATCTTTATACTTAATAGTATTAATATTAATAAGGATAGAGTTTCTATATATTTATTAATAAGCCTTTAAAAGAAAAAGCTTAAGAATTAACTAAAGTACTTTATAAATTTCTTTAAAGCTATAAATCCTTAGAAAGATCTTTTTAAAGATATTTTATATACTTATTTAGAGCTTTAAAAGCCTACTTATACTAAAAAGTAGTATAATAGTGTTCTTATTCCTACTAAGCTTATATATTCTAAGGGTTACTTTATAATAGCTATTATAAAATAGCTTAAATAAAAGCTATTATTCTTTATATAAATATATTAGTAAATAAATATAGTATTCTACTTCTCTTATATTAATATATATCTTAAAATAGTTATAGCTTTTAAAGAGTATATAAGTATACCTTATTATAAGTATATTTCTTTTAAAAAAGTTTATAATAGTGCTTATAATAATTATATTTAAAAGTCTAAAAACTATAAGTAGGTATATACTTAAGGCTATTACTTAAAAGTTAGTAATTTTTATTCTTTAATTCCCCTTTTAGGGAAAAAGGCTAAGTCTATTAATATAAAGAAGGAGTTTTTAAATACTAAAATACTTAATTTTAATAGCTTAAATAAGAATATAGTATTTATTATCTTTATTAATATCCCTTTTCTTTATTTTATATTAAAAAACTAAATAAGCTAAGATTACTTATTAAGTATAGCTAAATATAAAGAATTATTAAGAAAGAAAGAAGGAAAGTTAAGGTAAAAAAAGAAATTAAGGTAGAATTAAGTAGGTAGATTATTTAATTAAATAAAAGAATAATAAAAAAAAAAGAGAAATAATAAAGATATTAAGCTATAAAGAGAGAGAGAGTTAAACCTTAAGTAATAAAATCCTTAAAATAACTAGTTAAATAGTTAATAAGGTATAAAATAAGTAATAAAACTAAGGAATTAAATAAGATAAGGAAAAGCTATAGCGCTCTCTCTCCTTAGGTAGTAAGGTAAATAATACTTTATTACTAAAAAAAGTAGAAAAAGCTAGAAAAGTAAAAATAAATATATTAAAAAAAAAGAGAGAATAAGGAAGTAAGAAAGAATTATTAGTAATTAAAGAAAAGATAATATACTTAATATTAAAGCTACTATTAGTTAGTAAAGCTTAGTATTTAGACTTTAATTTAATAGTAGGGATACTATTAAGGTAGTATGCTTACCTTTTTATTTAAAGAATTTTTTTTTTTAAAATACCCTCTAAAAAGGGGGCTTATTAGTATAGGTAATTATTTAATTAGATATATTATAATTAATATATAAGGGGAGTAGAGTTATAAGTTTATTATTTAGAGTTATTAAGGTAGTATTATTATTAGCTAGCTAGTATAACTAGTTATTAGTAAAGAATATTTACTAACTATTAATATTTAATATAAACTTCTTAATATAATTACTATTAACTATTTTATTAAAAATAATTCTATTTAAGATTAAAAGCTTATATACTTTTATTACTAATACTTAACTATAGATTTTAAAAAGCCTATTCTACTTTATAGTTAATTTTCTAGTTAAGGATATATTTATTATATAATATATATTATATACTAAAATAAGGTCTTTAGAAACTAATTAATTAAATTCCTTATAAATAAAGGTAGCCTAATTTTTATTAGTTTTAGCTATAAGTTATTTTAAAAATTTAAAAATCTTTTTCCTAATAGCTATTATATTTGCTTCCTTTTAGTTAAAAATATAAATTCTAGCTTTAAAAAGGTTCTATACTATAGTTATATTATTTTACTAATAAGGCATTAGGTTAGAAATTCTACTTTTAAGGATAGTAGAGGTTTCTAGCTATAAATAAAGTAAAAGGTAAATTAACTATATAAGGACTTAATAGTAATATAGTTTATAAGAAGGGCTTTTTTAAAATACTTTAGCTATTTTTTATTTAAACTATTTAATTTAGTAAGTATAAAAGCTAGAAACTAATGCCTTACCTTTATAAGGCTATTTACCTTAGGGTTATAGCTAAAGGTCTATATACCTTATATACTAAGTTACACTAAAGCATTACTAAGCTTCCCTTTTATTTCTAGCCCTTTATTATAAATAATAAATAGTATTAAGCTAAATTTACTAATTAGCTTATTTAGAAAGTAGTAAATAGCTTTTATTATAATAGTATAGATTAATTAAGCCTTAACTTATTTAATAAAGTTATACTAAGCTTTTAAAAAGTACTTATATTTATAATTAAATAGTAAGTATTAAGTATTAATATATATTTTACTTATAGGGTTACTTAAAGTAATAGGTATTGCTAGCTTATATTAGCACTAGGGTATAAACTTTTAGTAAACCTTATAGTAATATAGTATCTCTTATATAATATTCTATACTTTTCTTTAGTAATACTATTATTATATTACTTAATAAACTACTTCTACTCCCTTATAAGCTATAAAAAGGTAAATATTCTTAATAATAAACCTTTACTTATTTAGATTATTAATAATAAGTATTAAGCCCTTTAAAATACCTATAGGTTTTTTATAAAGCTTAATACTATTAATAAAAAACTAAAAACCTTTCTTTTTAATATTTAAAACTTCTTTATTAAGTAATTAAATAGTTTATTTAAAGTTATAAAGTAAGAAATAATTTATTATAACTTAAGGTTATAATAAGTAGTATTTACTTTTTTAAAAAAAGTAGTATAAAGCTATAAATTAATAAATTACTTAATAGTTTCCTTTATAACTTTATTAAAGTTATTAAAAGGTTTAAGTCCCTTTTAAAATAACTTATTAATAGCTAAATATTACTTTTTAGGAATATATTAAACCTTAAAGTTAAATAATAAAATATAATTAAGCTAATAAGTAATAATAGCACTAAGGATATTATTAATAGCACCTTAAAGCTAATACTTTAAAACTATTAAATTAGTTTTTAAAACAAAAAGTATACTAAAAAGGTAAATTTAAAGCTAGTAAAAAGTATAAAGTAAAGCCTAATACTTCTATTTAGTTATATTATATTTAACTTTAGTATTATTCTATATATTACTTTTAAACTATATAGAATATTACTTATTATTAAAATCCTATAATAGTATAGTACCTTAACTAATATTACTAATATTTACTATAAGTATAATATCCCTATAGCTCTCTAATAAATTAATTAATTATAAGGTTAGAGTAATTATAATAATATTAATAACTTTCTTTATTACCTTTTTATACTTTAAACCTTATTTCTAAGCAGTATTTTTATATAAAAGGTATACTAAAGGTAGTATAATAATAGTAAAATAAGGTATTTAAAGATAATAAAAAGTAGTAAGACTAAGGAAAGAGTATATATTCCTTATATTTTAATAAAAAACCTATCTTTTAAGCTTAATAATCTTTTCTTTAGTAGGTCTTTACTTATATATACTATAAATATAGCTACTAATAATAGCTATAGGTTAATAGAATTTACTTTTAATAGCTAATATAGTATAACTAATAAGCTTTAGGTTTAAAAGTATATTATTTAAATTAATTAAATATTTTATAATATATTTCTAGACTTTAAGTAGGATTTTAGTATTATTATACATAGTAATAGGTCCCTTTACTATAATATTATTAAGGAAAAGTATATAAACTTAGGGTATTAAGTTAAAAAGAATATACTTTATAATTTTAATAAATTATATAACTAAATTAGTAGCTTCTTAAGGTAAGCAATATAATTATAAAAGCTTAATTAAAGTTATAATTATAATAAAGTTTTAACTTATTATAGCTAAATCTACTTAATTATGTTTAGAGAGAAAATTAGTAAGTAAGAGTATTTTATATATAGAGAATTCTTTACTAAATACTTTAATACTTTATAAAATACCTATATCTCTAATTATAATACTATTATACTTTATTATAGATAGAATTAGCTTAATTTCTCTATCTTTCTTTATAATAAGGAAATAAAGGTTTTAATAAAAACTATAAAATTCTTTTAATAAACTATAATTTAACTTTTTCTTTAATAACTTAACTAATTTTAACTAAAGAATAAAAAAAATAGGGATAGACTTAGTTTACTAAGCTAAATACTCTATAACTTTAATAACTTAAGGTAATGTAATAAAAGGGTTAACCTTATTAGTATATAATAAGTCTTAGCTTAAAGTAGCCTTTTAATTACTAAGGATTTCCTTAAAAATATTAAGCTTTTAAAAAGTAAAATATTCTTTTATTATAATAACTATTTAATTAAGTTTTTTTTAAGTTAAATAAAACCCTTATAAATATTTAAAAAACTATGCTATAATACATTCTTTATACTTACTATTAATATTAAGGCACTTTTTAATTATATTTTATTTTTTTATTTTCTATTTTAAATCTTTATTAAGGATAGATTTATTAAAGAGAATATTATTAAAGGGA
>AFRA01000452.1:0-26455 GCA_000223055.1 Claviceps fusiformis PRL 1980
TGCGTAAAAAGCCACCATAGTGGAGCACTGCTCTGCGAGGCCGTGGGTTTAATTCCCGGCTATAACTAGAAAAAAAAATGATTTTTTTAAGAGTATTAGAATATTAGTATAAGCTTACTTACTCCGTAGTGGCCCTAGCGTATTACAAGTCTAGGGGGAGTGTTAAAAGTATATAAGCCTTTGTAATTCTAGTTCTAGGGATCCAGATCCCACCTCTCTTTTTTCAACAGGATTTAAGTTAAACTATTATATATATATAGTTAAATAAAGGAATATATCTAAATCCTTTAATATAGGCATTTCTAGTAAAACTATATCTTCTTAAGATTCTATTTCTATATAATACTAAGTAATAGTTTACTATATTTTATATAAATTAACTAAGTATAAAGGTAAAGCCTATACATTAGAACTAGGAATAGGTTAACTATCTATAGTTATAATAAAAACAGAAGTCCTTTAAATCCTTTTTAACCCCTATTTCTTTACTAATATAAGGCTAATTATATTAGCTTTAGTATAAGTATCTAAATTTATATATATTATTTTTAATTTTCTACTTAATAAAGTAGTAGTTATCTTAAAATATAGTAATACCCTTAAAGAGTTATTAGTTAAGTATTAGGTATTATACTTAACCTCTCCCTTTTTCCTTAATTAGTTTTCTTCTTTAAATTTTCTTTCTTTACTTTAGTATTAGTAACTTTAGTAGAATTAGATTTTTTAAAATATTAAGGTTTAATATATTCTTCTTTACTATACCTATAATAAGTAACTTTTTAGTTATTATTTTAGTTAAATTTTTAGTTATTTTTAAAGAAAGGATTTTAAGAAATAATAGCTCTTTTTAGGTTCTATTTCTTTCTAAGATAGCTAGTTTAAGGTTTCTTTAAATTAAGATTTCCTAAAAGTATAGACTTAGCTTTCCTTTTTTACTAATTTCTAAATTTAAAGGCTTTCTAATATTAAGTAGCTAATCCTATAACTTCCTCTTAAGTCTCTAGGATTTTTAAAGTAAGTATTTAAATATAATAATAAAGAGATTTCTTTAATTTTATAAAGAATTATAAAGCCCTTTATTATTTATTTTCCTTAAGGAAATGCTTTTTAAGGGAGTTAAAATAAATATAAAAATCTCTTAAAGATTATCCTTCTCTCTACTTTATAAGTTTTAGTTATTATACTAATCTAACCTCTTTATTTCTAGAATCCTTAATTAAAGTTAGGGTCTATTTTAGGAATCCTTCCTAATTATTCTTTTAGGCTTCCTTTTAATCTAGATCTTCTTTTATAAATTAGTCCTAATATAAATCATAATTAAGCTCTATATAGTTATAAGTAAGAATAATTTTTTAATAATTTTATTAATACTATTTTAGTATACTATTAATAGCTTAATATAAATTATTAATCTAATCTTCCCTTTTTTATAGGGTGGTATTTAGTTCTAGTTTAATAATATTACTAACTTATACCTCTTTATTACTATTAGAGTAGGAATTATTTAATAAATAATAAATATAGTAGAAATAAAGTTTAGTTCTTAATTAATTTAGTAAAGCGTCTTTTAATTCCTACTTATAAATATATAAATATTAGATTTTCTTTAGCTATTAAATTTATTATTAAATTACTTATTCTTTAGATATAGTCTTTATTTTAATATATTCCTTAGTTAAACCTTATTTTTAAGATAAGGATTCTCCCTAACTATAGGTTTATATTTAAGACATTCTAACTATATTAACTTCTTAGGTAATTACTTAATAGAAGTCTTAGAATATTATATTAATTATAAAGAGTATTAGAGGTAATTAGGTAGAAAGAATATAACCTAAATCCTTTTTAGACTTTTTATAGGACTAGTATTATTACTAAACTAAAACTTACTTTCTTTTTTCTTCTCTATTTAAAGCAATTCCCTATTAAATCCTAGGGAAATATCCTTTAATTTAGAATACCTATTTTCCTATAACACGCCACTAATATATAGATATCTAATTTGTTCTAATAACCACTCATCTCTAATTAGAAAGGGAATTGTAATAGGGGTGTATGTGATATTTAGACCTGAAATTCCACACATGCCGAATTGGGCATAACATATAACTATAGAAAGTAGAGAAGTCCTTAATATTATTTATAGTAAAGTAAAAGTCTATAAAGTTTAAACTTTAAAGGTTTTTTAGTCTTTAATTAGGCTTAATATAAATTAAAAAGTTTATAAAGTTATAGATTAGTAAGTATTTTACTTACTTATAATTTATAATACTATTAAAAATCTAGTAGTTCTTTAAGATAAAGTAATAAACACCTATAGCTTTATACATTATATAGTCTTTTTAAAAAACTAATATAAATTCTAAGCTATATAGCAGTATAGTAATATAGTATATTATAATAACCCTCTTAGTTAAAACTATATTAGTAAGGTAGAAAATATAGCTAGGTATAGTTATATTATATATAAATTAGAAAATAACCCTAAGGTTAATAAAGTTAATTTTAATACTATAATTATATATAAAATCTATACTAATTAATATTTTTAATATAAGCTTCTTTATTATATTAGTAGTTATAGTAAAGTAACTAAACATTAATTTTCTTTTAGCTTTACCTTTAATATAAAAGTTAAAGGTAGTGGTTTTTATAATATAAAAAAAGAAATTTATATTATTTATTAGTTTAGGCTTTTAAGTTCCCTATTAAATATTATAATTATTCTACTAAAGCTATTTTTTAGTAACTAATATTAATAAAGTCCTTATATTAAAGTAGATTTTATAGTTCTACCCTTAGTTATTAAAGTAAAGGTTTATCTTAAAATAAGTAGTTACCTTTCTTTTCTTAGTAATTTCTAATTAATATAGCCTTACTACTACTTTAATAACCTAGCTATTAGTTAATTCTTTAAATACTATAATTTTTTTATAGTACATATTAAAGGGGAGAGTAGGCTCTTTAATATAAAAAGTATTTATAAAATTAAATTTATTTTTATTTGAGTTACTTTTAATAATACCTTTCTTAATTATATAATATTTTAAAAATATAAGGTAGGACTCCTTAGCTTTTATATTAAAGTTATTTACTATAACTATATAGTTTATACTATTACCTTCTTTAAGTGCTTATTTTTTATAGAATTATAGTTTATAACCTCTATAATTATACTAAGGGCGCTTAAAGGAGTTATAGTGTTTAGGCTTAGTTTCCTTTTATTATTTAAGGGGATTTACCTTCTTAGTATTAAAAGTAGCTATTAGTATATTTCTTTTAAATTCCTTAAGGGATTACTATAAGGCCCCTTTATAACCCTTATAGAAGTAATTATAATTAAGTTAAAAAGGGTATAAGTAGCTTTAAAGCTAGTAATTCCTATTATTATACTTATTACTAAAACTATAATATTATTTATAGCTTTATAAGTATTAATAATAACTACCCTATTAATATTAGGGTAGGCTATAACTACTATTATAATAGCTATTATAATAAGGTAGCCTATTTTAGTAAGCCTTTATAATAAAGTTAGGGGTATTATTATCTATTAATTCTAGGTTCTTTATAAGAAGGTAAGTAAAGGCTTAAACCTTACTTCTCTCTATTTTATAATAGGTTTTATTACTTAAAATAAAGTCCTTAAGGTTATATCTCTTACCCTTTATTAGGTTAATATATATATTTTAGTAGTTAGATTTTACTAATTAGAGGTAAATTTACTAAAGCTTTATATAAAGCTTATAATAAAGATAGGTAAGAAGCTAAAGATTAGTAAATTCTTTATTAGCCTTAATATAGAAAAAAACCTTTACTATAAATTCCTATAAGGATATTTTAAATAATATATTATCCCTAGTAAATTTAGCTTAGTTAAGCTAAGTAATAATATCTTAAATTTTAACGCTAAATTCTTTCTTAACTATAGTAAATACTAACTTAAAATTATAAAATATTATAGCCCTTTTTATATTATTAAAATATTAGTAGTACTATATATAGGTAGCTTTATAGAAAAGATACTAAACTTAGTATATAATTTATTTTTAGTAATTAGGGTTAGTGTAGCTATAGTAATCCCTAACTACTTAGATCTAAAGGTTTATATTTATAAAGATAGTAGATTTACCTTTATATTTAATAGCCTTATTATTAATATTATTTAGATCTATTTTAGGGTTAAGGTATTTAATATTATTAAGTTTTTAGAAAGGTTTTATTAAATAATTTATTATCTTTAAGGCTTAAATAGCTAGATTATTATAAGGGTTTTTATTTTTAGGTTACTATTCTATAAGTATAAATAATAGTCTTTAAGTATATATAGTATTCCTAAAGGGTAGCTTATTATAAAGTAAGGGGTTATATAAAGTTTTATAGAACTTCCTATTAACTAAGTACTCTTAAAGCTAAGAAGTTTTAGTATAAAGAGCATTAAGAGTTGCTAAGTAGGTTAGTTATATTTATATACTTATTATTTTAAAAGATACTATAAAGTATTATATATTTAAGGTTAAAACCTATTTTAAGGTTAATAAAGGGTATTAAATTTACTTTATAGTTTACTAGTAGAATTTAGCTAGTTTAGAAGCCTTTAGTATAGCTATTATATAAATTACTACTTTATTAATTTCCTTTATACTATTATAGTAAATCTTACTAAAAATAGACTTTTACTAATTATATATATTAGTAAGAAACTACTAGAATTTATTATATATATTAGGCTTATACTATTATTCTTAGAATTCTATTACTTATAAAGAAGGTATATATTCTTCCTAACTACTAAGTAAGTAGGAAATTACCTTATTTTAATTAATTTCTATAAAATTTAATAGAGTTTCTAAAGGGGGATTTAATATGCTAAAAATTAAATAAAAGTAGATTCTTATTTCTAGAATAGTTTCCTAATAAAAGCTAGTATTAATATAATCCCTTTTCTATAAAAAAGTATAGTTTTTTTTAATATAAAATAAGATATTTAGAGTCTTTAGTAATCCTTTAATTCCTATACTTACTATATTTCCTATTAACTTATCTTTAGAAATATTATATATACTTATATTATAGGTATTTTTTATATTTTTTAAACTATTCTTTAGTATTATAGTTTTATTTTCTAATATTAGATTTACTTATTTAAAGAGGTATTTTAGCTTAGCTTTATAAATAATACTTTTTATTAATTTCTACTCTATATTAACTATAATAAAATCTATAGAGTTTTAGTAAATAGGCCTTTTAATAGCTAGAGGCTTTAAGTAAATCTAAAGGTTACTATTAATATATTAATATTTAATAAGAGTTTAAAGGTTTTTAATGTTTTTTATAATAAAAGCAGTCTCTTTTTATTCTTAAGGTTAAGGAAGTCTTAATAAAAAGCTTAAAAATAATAGATTTACTATAGTTAGTTTTTAATAATAAAGCTAATAATTAAAGAGTTTAAGCTAATAGGTAGACTTTACTAGTTTTCTTCTATTATTAATATAAGGTTTATAGTTTTTGTTATTAGCTTTTATATAGTAAATAGGTATATAAAAGAAATAGTAATTACTACTACTTATTATATACTAGATATTACATATAAATAGGGGTATTTATACAATAGGTATAGTATATTATAAAGTTATAAGAAGAAGGAATACTTAAGTTATAGGTAGGTAATTAAGTGTATATATAGTTAAAGTTGTTTTCTCTAGCTATGTGCAGCGGAACCCTCCTTTTATGAGGTGGGTTCCGCCTCTGGGAACGGACCGTAACAGTGCTAAATATATAATACTTATAAATAGCTTTAATAAGATTATAGTAGTTAAACATATATTATATAATATTTTCTACTAGGAAAGAAGAGATAGAGATTACTTAACTACTATATAAATTTCTATATACGGCCAGTAATAGATATCCTTAGCCACCCGCCACAAAATTGTGATGCCAAATAAGCCAGGGACGATGCCCGATAAACGCACCCAACATGAAGCAGCTAATACCGCTACGTACTAACAGAACATTCAATATCTAAGTAGTGTGGCCCCCTTATAAACTAAAGTACTTACTGTGATTGGTTAATTATCCCTATCGGTACCTGTTTGGCGCCTTATAACTGCCGAAGGGATAGCATATCCCTGTCTGGTCACGTGCCCGCGCAGGCAGAGTGGAGCAACCCTCATGTTATCTACCTCCTCGTACAGAAGGACAAACTTCATTGCGACGTTCCTCTTGGACCGAACCGACACTCGAGTCTTCGCCTCGTCCGTTCGGATACGGAACCCGTTGCCGCGGCCGCGAAGGGCGACATTGAGCAGAGAAGGTTCAATGATGTTCGAAGTCCGATTTTCCTGGCTGTGCCAGTCTGTCTCATGTTACGTGAACCACGAAGGCGAATGAGAGAACCTGCGAATGGCAGTTGCAGATTCTCTTTAAGATTTTCTCGCAGTGCGGCATGCGAGCCGTTTTCTCGAATGCCTGTAGGTACGCACGCATTGCTTCAATGTTTCTCGATGCTAATTTGAAGTGTATTCGCAGCCCACGCGGGTTTCGTGAGTGCGGCAAGCAGGCTGCTCATGCTCATTCACGCCGACCTCGAGTTTTGCGCAATCTTTCACTGACTGGGTCCATCGTCTGCCCTCATCATTTGACACTGGGTTGTTCGAGCGTCCGCCTGTGACAGTTTGCGTCATGTTCGGGTTCCGCATGCTCATGTGTAGTTCAGCCGTGACCAGAGCTCTGCCGGAATCCTGGTCCTCGACATCGGCGAGCCGCGCGCTGCAGAATCTAGAACTGCCGAAGCTGCCAGATGAGGCTCGGTGCATGTATATGCATCGTGTCCTGTCGTTGGCGGCAGCCGGCGTCAGTTAGACAAAACCTACATACAGTATTTGTACCCTTCTTTCGCCGTCTCTTTATTCTACTCTCAGTTTGGTTGACAGAATCGAGACACAAAAATCAGACAGTATCTTGATCAAGGATAAGACCATTGAGATGAACGGCAGCGATCTAGCTCCCCTCGCGATTTGTGGCATGGCCTGCCGCCTCTCCGGAGGAGTGAAGACGCCAGATGAGCTTTGGGACTTCATCCTCTCAAAGAAAGATGGTCGAAGTCGGGTCCCAGCATCGCGCTACAACATCGATGCTTTCTACTCGGAAAAGAAAAAACCGAGCACGGTCTCAACCCAGTATGGGTATTTCCTGGATGAAAGTATTGACCCTGGAGCGCTGGACACATCGTGCTTCACCATGAACCGAAGCGAAGCCGAGCGAGCCGATCCCCAAATGCGCCTCCTGTTGGAAGTGGCACTGGAGACCTTGGAGGATGCCGGTGTGACAGACTGGCGAGGCAGGACGATCGGTACTTTCATTGCTAACTTTGCAGAGGATTGGTACGAGATGATGGCAAAAGAGAATCTGCCATGGGGGATCAACCGCTCTGCTGGTGGATCGGACTACCTTGCCGCCAATCGTATTTCGTACGAATTCGACCTCAAAGGGCCAAGGTACGCACCTCTGTGCTGATGAAGTAAATGTGAAATACATTCGCCCCCTGACATCCTTGCGCAGCATGATTATTCGCACGGCTTGTTCGTCTTCCCTGGTGGCTCTGAATGAGGCCTGCGCAGCTATCCACAAGGGCGACTGCGAATCCGCACTGGTGGGCACGAGCAATCTAATTCTTGCGCCGGGAATCACTATGGCCGTTGACGAGAATGGGGTCCTGTCCAGCGATGGTAGCTGTAAGACCTTCTCCGCGGAAGCTAATGGAACTGCACGTGGAGAGGGCGTTGCGGCCATATTTATCAAGCCCCTGGCTGATGCTATTCGAGATGGAAACCCCATTCAAGCCGTTATAAGAGCAACGTCTCATAATGGAGATGGAAAAACCCAGACGCCAACAGCGCCCAACACGGAAATGCATGAAGCCCTAATAAGGAAGGCATATGCATTTGCGGGTATTACTGACTTCTCGGAAACCGCCATGGTCGAGTGTCACGGAACCGGAACGCCCGTCGGCGATCCCACAGAGGCGAACGCTGTGGCTCGCGTGTTTGGAGAGAAAGGCGTCTACATCGGCTCTGTCAAGCCCAATATTGGACACTGTGAATCAGCATCTGGCCTTGCGTCGGTGGTAAAGATGGTCAAGGCACTTCAGCATCGCATTATCCCGCCAAATATCAAATTCATGACCCCTCACCCGGGCATTCCGTTCAAGGAAGCAAAACTCACTGTTCCCAAAGAGGCCATCCCTTGGCCCAGAGACCGACTTGAAAGAGTCAGTGTTAATTCATTTGGCATAGGCGGCGCAAATGCCCATGTAATTCTCGAATCCGCAGCTAGCCACAATATCCCGCCTGTTTCCGACGACATCTCGGACACGCCGCGCCTTCTATTATTCTCGGCCAATTCCTCCAAGTCAATTTCTAGGCTGGTAGACAACTACAAGACGTGGCTCGAGCACAACCCGGAGAAGGCCGCTAACCTGGCCTACACCCTGGCAAGAAGAAGAAACCATCTTTCACACCGTGCATTTGGTATTGCGAAAAACGGCGTCCTGGAAAGCGTGTCTACGCCCATACACTTGGCATCTTCGAAGCCAACAAGCATCATCATGGTATTCACTGGCCAGGGTGCGCATTGGCCTCAGATGGGCCGGGAGTTATTCGAGTCAAATGCCACATTCAAATCTAGCATCCATCTTCTCGACAAGCATCTGCGGGAAATGGCTGCGAACTATTCGATTGAAGAGGAGCTCAAAAAGCCAAGCAAGACGAGCCGCCTGTCTTCGGCCGAGTTCTCTCAGCCACTCTGCACTGCCCTCCAGATTGCAATGGTCGACGCTCTAAAGGCAATAGGTATTTTCCCACACGCCGCTGTCGGCCATTCCAGTGGAGAGATTGCGGCGGCATATGCTGCGGGTGCCCTCACTGCCAGGGAGGCCATCGCAGTAGCCCACTATCGCGGGGCCGTTGCATTGAAGCAGAAGAAACCTGGAGCCATGGCCGCCATTGGCATGGGTTGGATGGAGACCAAGAAGTATATTGATCTGGTCTCCAATGTAACCATTGCATGTGACAACTCCCCCAAGAGCGTGACTATCTCGGGCGATATTGATGCCGTCAAGTCTGTCGTCGCTGCCATCAAAGAGGATGAACCACAGAGACTGGCCAGACTGCTCCAGGTCGATAAAGCCTACCACTCATACCATATGAAAGAAGTAGGCGAGCACTACCACTCACAGATCGCCGAGAAAGTGGCCGGCATGCGAGTACCAGCGTCTTCCGCACTCTTCTTCTCTTCTGTCACGGGCAGTCTTGCAGATTCAGACCTCGACCTCGGGTCAAGGTACTGGCAGAGAAACTTGGAGCAGCCCGTCCGGTTCCGCGAGGCCGTCACGGCTGTCTTGAAGCATGATGCGGGAAAGAATGCCGTGTTCCTGGAAGTCGGGCCTCATGGAGCGCTCGCAGGGCCGCTGAGGCAGATCTTTGCTCACGTGCAGGCTTCACAAGGAACTTCCTCCTCGACTCCGTACGTTTCGGTCATGACGCGCAATCAAGACTGTACTGTGTCTTTTCTGGCAGCCATTGGTTTCCTTCATTCTGTCAACGCCACTGTCGACCTCGGAGCTCTATTTCCTTCGGGCACCTGTCTCTCAGGTCTTCCCCGATACCCATTCAATCATGAAGAAAGCTATTGGGACGAACCTCGGCCGAGCAAAGCGTGGCGCAACCGCAAATTTCCGTATCACGACATATTGGGTATTCGGGTGCTTGAGAGCACCGACAACGAGCCAGTATGGCGCAACTTGCTCCATGTTTCAAACGCGCCCTGGCTTCGCGACCACAGATCGGGCGAGCACATTCTTTTCCCATTCTGTGGCTATATCGCAATGGTCGGTGAAGCTATTCGACAGATCACCAACGTCGATGAGGGTTTCACCATACGCAACATCATTGTCAGCTCGGCTTTGCTGCTTAGTGAAGTCAAGCCGACCGAGTTAATTGCCGCATTTCGGCCATATCGTCTAACAAATGTCTTGGATAGTCCGTGGTGGGACTTTACCGTCTCGGCTTACGACGGGAGCAAATGGAAAAAACACTGCACAGGACAAATCTGCACGCCGTCGGGTCCGGCTGAGGTCGTCCGGAACGCTGAAGTCCTGCAGCCCCTGCCGAGGAAGCTCAATGTGAGGAAGTGGTATGAGAAGATGGCCAGAGGTGATCTGCATCTGGGGCCATCTTTCCAAACACTCGATGTGATGGCCACATCAACCTCAGAGCAGACGGCAACGGGACACATTGTCAACGGGAGGCAGGGGGATGAGGCTTATTACCACATCCATCCTACTGTCCTTGACGCGAACCTGCAGATTATGGGCGCTGCTGCTGTCAATGGGCACGCCCGCCAGATCAAGACTTGGCTTCCGACAAGCATCGACCAGATTAAAGTGTATAGGTGCACTTCGGACATGGTCATCAACGCTTCTGCTAAACGTTTGAGCAACTCTTCGGTAGTCGGGCAGGGGACTTGCACGTCTGAGGGCAGGAAAGTGGTTGAAGCAGTCGGCATCCGCCTTTCACCGGCGGATGGTGCCGGCTCTACCAAAATCGCGGGCGGACAAGCAGCGTCGAGGTGCGAGTGGAGGCCTGCCTTTGAGTTCCTGGATGTCAGAGAGCTGTTCTGCGCATCAACGAGCCGTGCCAGTGATTTGCGTGTGCTGGGTGAGCTGGGACAGCTCTGCTTGCGCCGGTCCCAGTTGGATCTTTCGCAATCCCCGAGCAAAGCTGTCCTGCCACACCTTCAAAGATTTGTAGCGTGGATCAAGTCTCAATCTACCAAGACAACTGTCAGTCTTCATTCTTCTAGGACTGATCTCGAGAAGCAGGCGATTGTTACCAGAATCGACAGCTTACTCAATCAGCTAGCAGGCACGCCGGCAGGTCCCGTAGCCAGCGCCATCCACCATGTCTATGCGAATATGGATTCTCTGCTGTCCGGTACAAGTCTGGAGGAAATCCTGCCGGAAGGGACTTTGACGCGTGTCTACGAATATTTCGGGCGCTTGCAGCAGAAGCGTTTCATCAAGGCATTGTGTCATTCTAAGCCCAACCTTCGAATTCTCGAGATTGGCAGTAGAAAAGGCGTATCGCTGCACCGCGATATTCTCGACGAGCTCACGCGCTCGGATGGTGAAGTCCTCTGCGCCAGCTACACACTGACCACTCCAGGCTACCTTGCGGTAGAAGCCCAAGAAAAGCTATTCCCTCGCATGGACTTCGCAACTCTAGACATAACCCAAGATCCTTTGGAGCAGGGATTCGACGAAACGGGATATGATCTCATAATCGCCGTCAACGCTCTACACGAAAACAAGAATGCGGAGGAGAGTCTAGCCAACGTGAAGAAGCTTCTCCGGCCCAACGGCAAATTACTGTTGCAGGAGCTATGCCCATCATCGGGATGGGTGGACTATGTGCTGGGTGTGCTCCCATCTTGGTTTTCTAGCAGTGCAGAGGGAGAGCCAGCGAAGCCGCCGTATTTCAGTAAGGAGCAATGGGAGTCAAAGCTCGCCGCCACCGGATTCGATAACCTCCAATGCGCGGTCCTCGATGCCGAGACCCCTCATAATATCATGGTCACTATTGTCGCCAGTCTAGCCTGCGAAGCAGCTGTCAAGAAGGTCGCCGTTCTTGTTGAGAGACAAGGACCTATTGCTGCGAATATCTTGAGACGGCTCGAGAATAGTGGCTATCAAGTTACGAAATGCAGGTTGGGAGATGTCCCGCCCGCTGGACTGGATGTGTTGTCGCTTCTGGACATCGACGGACCCTTTTTCCATGACATGACAGAGCAACGCTTCCTGGAATTCAAGGCTTTCATCCTCGGACTGCAAGACAATGGCCATGGCATGCTCTGGGCAACGCATCTGGTCGATATCGGGTGTCGTGACCCCAGATACGCACAAGCTGTCGGTCTCGCCAGAACCATTCGTACGGAGCAAATGACGACGATGGCCACTTGCCAGGTCGAAGACTTCGCCGATGCTCAATCTATCGACCGTCTCCTTCAGGTCCTCGCCAAGTTCCTTACGCGCCAGGACGACGACGAGATGCATCCCGACCTGGAGTGGGCAATTTTCGGCGATCGCGTTCAGGTCCCCCGCTTCCATCCATTCGTGCTGAGCGATGAGCTTCTTGTCCCCGAGGGGCCAAAAGATATGGTGACGCTGAATGTCGGCACGCGGGGACGGTTCAATACCTTGCACTTTGCACGGCATGAACGGAAAGAACCCGACAAGGACGAAGTGGAGGTCGAGGTCTATTCAGCTGGGTTAAATCCTAGGGTAGGTCGTGGATTTGGAATTGCGGCTGCTTGGTGTCCTTTTCATCTTTTACTAACCAGTACGACTTGCAGGACGTCCTGGTCGCACTGGGCACTGATGAACTTCCACTCCATACCTTGGGAAGCGAAGCCGCTGGTATCGTCACTCGTGTGGGAGCTGATGTGAGCCCAGACCGCCTTCGAGTTGGCGATCGGGTCGTCTGTTTCTGCAGGCAAGACGCCATTTCGACCTACACGACCACCTTGGCGGCTGTCTGCGTGCGGATCCCTGCGAGCCTCACCTTTGACCAGGCTGGAACGATGCTCGTCCCTTATTCAACTGCTATTCATGCAATGGTGGATGTGGCACGTATCACAAAGGGTCAGGTAAGTCGCCACGAAGAACAAATTGATGAGCCCCGTGTTCTAGTGTGACAGTTGTGGCCCGGAAGAGTGATGCCGGCTGACCAACTGCCCCCTCTTTCGATAGACCGTCCTGATCCACAGCGCGTGCGAAGGCGTGGGCCTGGCAGCCATTCAAGTCGCCCGCATGCTAGAGGCAGAATTATACGTCACTGTTGGCAACGAGGAGGAGGCCGAGTATCTCGTGAACAACTGTAACGTGCCGAGGAGGCGAATTTTCACCTCTGACGACGCCTCATTTGTGGATGGTATAATGCGTATAACGCACGGTCGCGGCGTGGACTTGATTCTGAACTCGCTCTCAGGCGAATCGTTGCATGCCTCGTGGACCTGCGTTGCCGAATTCGGAACCATGGTCGAAATCGGCAAGCGAGATTTAATTGGCGGCGGAAAGCTCGACATGAAGCCGTTCCTGGCAAATCGTAGCTACTGCTGCGTTGACATTGACGGGTTCTGGAAGAGAATCCATCTCGCCAGAGCATTGATGCTTTCCGTACTAGATTTCTGTGTCAAGGGTCTCATCTCCCCATTACCTCTGGAGATTTTCCCGGCAAGTCAGATTGAAGATGCCTTCCGCGTCCTGGAAAAAGGGCAACATATTGGCCGCGTCGGCGTTTCCATGAAACGGGATGGAGAAGATGACGCCGAATTGGGACTCCAAGTCAGCAGCAGGGCTCTGAAGATTTCTTTCAGAGGATCTGCCTCCTATCTCTTGGTTGGTGGTCTCGGCGGAATTGGTCGAGCTGTGTCCATCTGGATGGTTGAGCATGGCGCCCGTGAAATTATCTTCATGTCTCGCAGCGCCCATCGCATCGACATGAATGACTCGTTCATTCAAGAGCTCCAGAGTATGGGTTGTGCGGTCATACTTCAACGCGGCGACGTCACGAAGCTGGAGGACGTCGAAAGAGCCTATTCGGTGGCATCCCTCCCCCTCAAAGGTATCGTGCAAATGACAATGGTGCTTGAGAGCGAGAACTTCACGAAAATGAGCTACGAACAATGGGTGGCGTCCACGGCACCCAAGGTTCAAGGCACATGGAATCTGCATAATGCGTCGGTGGCCGCGGGGCATGACCTCGACTTCTTCGTCATGTACAGCTCGCTATCTGGCATTATGGGACAAGCAGGTCAGGCAAACTATGCCAGTGCAAACACCTTTATTGATTCCTTCGCCCAATACCGTAATGATCTGGGTCTCCCGGCCTCTGTTGTAGACATGGGAGCTGTGGAAGATGTCGGCTATCTGAGTGAGCATCGGGCAATCATGAACAGCATAGTTCGAAGCGGCGTCAAGCCGGTTGTGGAACAAGAGGTCCTCGACGCCATGGCGATCTGCATGCTGCTCCATAACCAAGCCCCCAGAAACACCGCTCAAAGGGCTTGTGATGCGGCTTCCAAAAACGCCTTTGAGTTCTCACACAAGAACACATTTGTCGTCGGCCTCGGCTTGTTAACCCCACTGCAGGATCCTACCAACTTTGTGACTTGGAAAAAGGACCGGCGCATGGCGTCCTATCACAACCAATTTCCAGCCGCTGCCGGAGCCGCTTCGACCGATATTCTGAGAACCTATCTGAGCCAAGCTCAGGCGGATCCTGCCTGTCTCAAGTCTGCAGAAGCCGCTGAAGTATTTGCTGTGGAAATCGGGAAGAAGCTTTTCGATCTGCTGCTCAAGCCCCTGGACGAGGTGAAGACAAATATGTCGCTAGTCGACCTCGGGCTGGACTCGTTGTTGGCTCTTGAACTGCGCGCCTGGATGAGGCAGGTGTTTTCGTTTGACCTGCCTACATTGAAAATTATGAGCATGAGCTCGCTCAACGTTCTGGGTCGATATGTTGCCAATGAGATGTTTACGAGGGCGTCGGCGGAGACTTGAAGGCTACGAACATGATCCAAAATTTTGTCATGAAATTTTTTCGTGGAAACAAAAAAACAATTGAGAGCTAGCTTGTGTTTGTTTCATATCACCACTTTATTTTCGTTCCGTGACATGGTCTTGGATGCATTTACACTGGGAAAGAATACGGAAGAAAATGATAGTAAGAATACTTGAGAAGAGCTACATATATGCCTTACAATCTAGACAGAACGAACAAAACAGAAAAATAAAAGACAAACTTTTGATCGTACATTTTTATACTGAAGCACTCTGACACATTATGTTGGCATGGCCTTTCAAGCTCTTCGGCCGGCGGGATGGCATCACACGGGGTAGCCGTCACGTTCACCGGGCATATGTGCTTGTCCGGGGAATAAAACGTAAGAGGACGAAGACTAGGGTGTTTGATATCAGGTTGTATCCTCGTCAGAGCTCAAATTAGACCTCTTTATGGGAATGAATTCCTCCTATTTTTCTCCTTTTCTCCTTCTTCTTCTTCTTTTTTCCCCCATCTGTTTCCTCTTTACTTTTAGTTGAAAAGAGAGAGATGTGAACCGGGCGGCAAGCTTAACGAAACCATGCCACACTAGATTCCTTATAGCTACCCGAATTTATCAGCATCATAGAGGCAGGCGAAGCTTGGGACTCCGTTCGACAAAAGAAAGCCGCTCCTATTTAATATATTCACTAGAGCCCTATCATGCCAGCCGAACTTATTGTTATACTAGGCGCAGGGAGAGCGTTGGATACCCCAGTCCTAGCTTCTTCTTTATAAGCTGTTTTTTCCTTTTCCTTTTTTTTATCATCTTCTTCACTAGCTGTTTTTTTTTCCTCCCTCTTTTTATTATCTTCTTCATACGCTGGCCCCGCCTCCCCTCCCCTTTCTTTTTCATCAGCTTCTTCTTCGCAAGCTATTTCTTTTCCACCACTGGCTTCTTCACTAGCTGCTCGAGTTTTTTTTTCCGGTATGTCTGCCTCTTGGCCCTCCCTCTTTATAGATGCAAAGTCCTGCAACACCACGATGCTCCTATAGTAGTACATCCTAATACATTAAATTCTTATGAGAGAGTCGCTAAAGACTATTTCTGTTTTTTGTAAAGTAACCAGTAACATTCACAATCGTGAGAGCATAGCCTTGTTTTGAAGATGAAAAGCGGGAAGCCGCGCTCTTCCTAAGCTTGCCCGCCTACGCGCGCGATGTCTTCGCTCCTTCGGACAAAGCCTTTGCCTGATTTATCAGACGCGGAGGCCGAAGGCTATGCAAAGAGAACTACGTGCAACGTGCAAGCGTGTGCATCCTGTCTGGGAATGACGACTCGAGTCCCCTACATGGGAACGTAGGTGCATGCGCGGCGCCAAAACCATGTCGTCGGAGATCGCGATTCAGGAGCACAAACTCCAAGTGTCTCGAGGTGGTGTGTCCAACTTAACGAGCCGAGCCGACGCGTCGGGAAGCGGAAGCGGAAGCGGAATCCGGAACACGACTCGCACGCTCCGTTCCTTCCTTCGTGGGGATTAGCTGCCGTTGCATTGTTAGAATTGTAATGGATAAATGTGCATGGGAAGCACTGGCCGGGTAACTGCAAGACGGGCCCTTTTAGGTATCAATGTTTGCCAGAGAGAGCAACTGGGGAGGATTAATGAAGGGGGTTGTGATTGAGGCCTTGTATTGAAGGACTTGGGCTTTGAAGTGGACTGTGGATTACAAGGCTATATAAGCCTTTATGTCCTAGAAGTTTTAAAAGAAATAAAAAAAGAGAGGAAAAAAGAGAGGAAAAAAGAGAGGAAAAAAGAGAGGAAAAAAGAGAGGAAAACAAGAGAGGAAAACAAGAGAGGAAAAAAAAAAGAAGAAGAAGAAGAAGAAGAAGATAAAGCTTAAAGTATAAGCTACGCTCCCGCTGTGTTCATCTGCTTGAGCTTTTGCACTCCGGCCGACCCATGCATATCCGAGAACAAAGCACGCTGCTCAAGCGAACAATCCGTGACGACGAAGCCGCCCCTTGTCAGGGCAATTGGCAATCAGCGATTTGGTTCGCTGATGGGCCTCCCAGGACTGTCTTGCTCAGGTACACACTTTCGTCTGCTGCTACTCCATGGAGCCCGGTAAGACCGTGGCATGGATCGAGAGAAGTAAATCTGCGCAGTCGCGGCGAGGGACTTCCAAGTGAAGAGCTGTCGGCACAATGTATACGTGGATGCTACGAATAAAGCCGCCTAGGTTGGGTTACAAGCTCGACCGTTGTATAATGACAACTAGGCCATCCCCGGTTCTGGGACGATTCCGCAATACTTGCCACCAGCTACGCGATATACCATATCTGCGGGTAGAATTGTATATAGATATGGCAAAAGTGTAATGCTGAAAGAAACGGGCATGTTTTACTGTGCAAATAAAAGCATCGGATTCCAGGGGTAAGACTCCTAGCTTGATAGCATCGTACCTAACCAATGAAAATCAATAAATGAAAAATAAACAACCATAAAGAAGAATAAAGAAGAAGAATAGAAAAAATTCAAATAAAAGGAAAGAAAACTAATAAAAAATCGTTCAGCTTGAGCTAATTCGTGGAACGGTGGTTCAGCCAAGATGGCGACATCGGGTTCCGAATCCCGAGTGACTGAATGACGGCGCACGGCACGGCACGGCAATGCGGTAGGAGGGCAGGACGGCACGGCTCTTGAGTTTGTCGACCGTCTGCGCTCTTTGAACACTCAATCTGTCAAGTTCGTTTCTTCAGCTTATACAATCTTGTTTCTTTGCTCATCCAGGCCAGGCCACCTTGTGCCAACGCACCGAACGAAACTCCCAAGTCCCGACGAGTAAAACCAATTCACGCGCGTTCCCTTGGGAGAAAATGTCGACGACGCCAACATTCCTGAAGTCCAACTGGATCAAGGCGCAAAAACGTCGAGGCCCCCAGATGAAAAATGCACCGACCTTCTACCGCAATCTAGAGGAAGCCCTCGACCTCCGTCGTGCAGATCATTCAATGTTCACTTGCATCCCGTCTGTTTGGAAGCTCGGCCAGGCCCATGACTTTAGCTCCAACGATACGCTCTCGCTCTCACAGACCGGCGAGATTCGACGCGCCTTTTTGGACGAGCTGGGCAGACATCCCGACTTCATGATGCACTCGGGCGGATCGCGGGTCTACGACGGCAACTACTCCTACATAGAGGACGTGGAAGCCGAGATTGCCACGTTCCACGGCGCCGAGACGGCCCTGATCATGGGGAGCGGGTATGAGGCGAATGTGGCCATCTTTACGGCCATCCCAAGACCCGGGGATGCTATTGTGTACGATGAGCTCGTGCATGCGAGCACTCTCGACGGCATAGCAACCTCGTTGGCTCAGTCCCGGGTGTCGTTTCGGCACAACGATGTCGATGCCTTTACAGATGCCATAGCGAGTGTTCTGGACTCGCAGCCACAGATTGCCGATGGATCACGCTCTGTCTTGGTCGCGGTGGAGAGTCTGTACAGTATGGAAGGCGATATCTGCCCGCTGGCCGATATGCTTGACGTGGCCAAAGAAATGTGCCCCAGGGGGAACGTTGAGTTTATCATCGACGAGGCCCATACCACTGGCAACTTGGGTCCCAAGGGCGCGGGACTCGTCTCGCAGTTGGGCTTGGAGAAGCAGATTGCGGTTCGGCTGCACACTTTTGGGAAAGCTCTGGCGTCGAGTGGTGGTGAGGACAAAACCCAGTGATTCCACGTCTTTCGTGTGGCCGAGTACTAATTGGACAACAACAACAATAACAACGACCCCTTCTTTTCTCTTTTCACCCCTGGTAGCTGTCATTCTAGGCAACACGACCGTACGCCATGCTTTACTGAATTTTGCGCGTAACATTGTCTTCAGCACCGCCCCGTCGTTTCCAATAGTGGCGGGAATGAGGGCGGCGTATAACATCCTGAGGGACGGCAAAACACAGCTTGTAACCCACTTCTTCTTCTTCTTCTTCTTCTTCTTCTTCTTCTCATCAGACTGTCTCACATGGCATGTCATTCAACAGCTAACACAATTCCACGGCAGTATCTAGACAAGGTTCAGCGCCTGGTGAAGCACTTTTTCCAAGCCATCGAGTCTAATCCACACTGGTCCGAGGCCATTGAGCAAGGAATTTTCAACATCTTGGGCTACGAGGACTGGAAGGATCGCCAAAACCACACCCACATGGTTCTTGTCAGAACTCGGCACCGGGTCTGGTGGCTCTTCTTCGAGCTGCAGCTGGCGGGCATCTCGGTGTTCCCAATCGAGTACCCGACAGTGCCTCGGGGCCAGGGCCGGGTCCGCTTGATGTTCCACGCAGCAAACACCGAGGAGCAAGTCGAGTTGGTGGTCAAGACCATGGGTGACTGGGCTGCAGAGATGTTGGCCATTGAGGCGAGTTCTAATGGCGGAAAGGGAAAAATATCCAAGGCTGCGCAAGCC
This sequence comes from Claviceps fusiformis PRL 1980, assembly GCA_000223055.1. Classification (NCBI taxonomy): domain Eukaryota; kingdom Fungi; phylum Ascomycota; class Sordariomycetes; order Hypocreales; family Clavicipitaceae; genus Claviceps; species Claviceps fusiformis. Next base: position 19,063 of record AFRA01000452.1, read on the forward strand.
GTCTACGCAGCAATGAACTCTCAAAGCTGAAAAGGGAAGGCTCGTTGGGGAATCATCTGTCTTGGCCTGTACGCTGACAATGTTGTCCTTTGTGGAGAATCCTGGTTGTCAATCACATCGTCAACCTGTATTTTGTTTGGTGGCCAAGCTCGACCACCTGCAGTTCCAATTGGCGTCTTTTCAGTGGCAGCGGAATGAGCCGATGGAAGGAGATGCGAGTGCCGGGCGAAGATGAGAGATTAGGTTTTCAGCCATGTTGACAATCATGTCTTTCACGTGAAGACCACATCGCCGATCAAGAATGGCTAGTAGATGTCAATTTGCGGTTGGCGAGATGATTTCCTCCGTCCCAAGCACATCCAGCGTCCTATTTGATGCCGTAAAACGAAGCCTCGAGATCCGAGACTGTGAAATAGCTGACTGTCCGGTCTCGACTTTCAGAGACTGAAGCCGACTGACCCTTGGTCATGTATGCGGCAATTTCCCCCTCCGGCAAATCCCTTTTTGCAAGGATCTTCTCCTGATTGCTGTACTCGTCCAAGTACATATGCGTGTATATGCTGTACATACATGTGTATGTAGTTTGCCTCATCAGCTTCGTTCGTTTTCTGTCGATCGGTAGCGGAGTGGTGGGATCAAGCGAGATGTTTGAGCCAGGATTGCTGCATGTGGAATCAATATCTGGTCGCGTGCAGACGACCACAAAGCGGGAGGGTGTCTTGTCTGACCGGTCGAAGATGAATTGCTTTCCATTTTATATAAAGGTAAATTAATCATTGTCGTCAAGGTATGTATGGAGCAGGGCCCACCGAGGATCCTCCGACGCCGCTCCGGGTTCAGTTTCAGTCATTTCAGTCTTTTTTTTTTTTCTCCCCGCCAAACAGCTCCATCCGCTCTGTCGTGGTCGGGTCCAGGCTTTCTGACTCATCTCAAGACTCATTCGGCTCTTTGCTCTTTTTATCGCGCAGAAGCATCCTTTGCCGGCAGGCCCGCTCCGCTCGCATTGCCTTTTTATTTTTTTTTTCCTACCTACGTAACACTTTACTGCACTCTAAAAAAAAATACTACTCTGTTGCACCCTTCTTTTTTTTTTCTTGGAACCCACGACGAATCGCGAACCCCCTTCCTCCATCTTTGCGCCCAAGACGCTGGTCCGGTTTACACGAGACGCAAGACACATCATTAGCTCTAGCCTTTACAATAATTCAAGATGGCTGGGTCTAATTCGCAACCGCTCATCAACGATGATACTCGAAGTCAGTGCTATCCCAAAATAGGCAAATCTCTTCACCCCCCCCCCCCCTTTCGCCCCAAACTCTCCACTTGAAACTGACAGCTACTGCTAGTTCTTGGCCAAGATCCTTTGCTTCGACCAGACATGCTCGCCGCCGACATCCCCATGGGCGAAGCTGCCATCCGGACCGTAGTCAAGGGACGAAATGACGCCGCCGACATCATCATGGGTCGCAGTGACAGACTGCTCGTCGTTGTCGGCCCTTGCTCCATCCACGATCCCGCTGCCGCACACAAATACGCCGCTCTGCTACACGAGCTGTCGGAGAAGCTGTCCAACGACCTGTGTATCATTATGCGCGCCTACCTCGAAAAGCCACGAACCACTGTCGGCTGGAAAGGTCTGATTAACGACCCCAAGATCGACTCCTCCTTCCAGATCAACGAGGGTCTGAGAACGTCCCGCAAGCTCTTTGTCGACCTCACCTCCAACGGCATGCCCATCGCCAGCGAGATGCTGGACACGATTTCGCCTCAGTTCCTGGCCGACTGCATCTCTGTTGGCGCCATTGGCGCCCGAACCACCGAGTCCCAGCTGCATCGTGAGCTGGCCTCGGGCCTGTCCTTCCCTGTCGGCTTCAAGAACGGTACCGATGGCAACCTGGGCGTGGCGATTGATGCCATTGGCGCTGCTGCTGCCAAGCATCACTTTATGGGTGTCACCAAGCAGGGTCTGGCCGCCATTACGCGCACAAAGGGCAATGAGCACGGATTCGTCATCCTTCGCGGCGGAAGCAAGGGGCCTAATTTCGACGAAGAGAATGTCCAGGCCGCAAAGAAGATGTTGGCGGACAAGGGCCAGAAACTGGCCATCATGATTGACTGCTCTCACGGTATGTGCGCAGCCTACGGGTGGTTTTCTTTTTGTTTCTTTCTTTCTTTCTTTCTTTCTTTCTCTTTTCTTTTCTTTTTTTTTCAAACACTAACAACAAATCAGGCAACTCTCAGAAGAACCACAACAACCAGCCCAAGGTAGCCCAAGTCATTGCAGACCAAATCAAAAAGGGAGAAAAGGCCATCGTGGGTGTCATGATCGAGTCCAATCTCAAGGAGGGCAACCAAAAGGTCCCTCCTGAGGGACCGGCCGGCCTCATCGAGGGCGTCAGCATCACGGATGCGTGCATCAGCTGGGAGAACACCGTCACTGTACTTGAGAACCTGGCGACGGCTGTTCAGGAACGTAGACGCGTCAATGGCTCTGCGCCGAACGAAGAGGCTCAGGTGAGCACGCTCGAGGAGGACTGAGCGGCTTGTCTTGGTATGGGGAAGCGGAAAAGCGGAAAAGCGCGGGGGAACCCGATGATTTGATGAAAAGAAAGAAGAGAAAACTTCCTTTACACTATTGTAATGGAAGGAGGTGCATCTTCCTTGTGAAATGTGCCGACACTTTTCTGTTTTTTCCTTTCCTTTTCCTTTTTTCTTTTCCTTCTTCTCCCCCCTCAAAAGAGCTTCGTACCAGGATCAAGCATGGTTTTTGTTAACGGGTATATTGCAACGGCGAATAAAAGTAGTGTTTTTTTTTCTAGGGTAGCCCAGTCGAATATGTACAAATGCTTATATTTTGAGGACGATTGATGAGCTGATGCATCAGTGCTCTCAAGACTCCACGAACGCCAAAGGGGGACCCGTGCACGAATATCATGCCTTAGACTTTGCAACCCAGGAAAGAAAGAAAAATGCGCCGCTCATTGCCTCACTGGAATATAATTGATGCTCTCCCCCAACAGCGCGGCTCTTTGATCCCGCTGCTCCATCACCCGCTTAAAGGCCACCCAGCCCAACAGCCCCGTAGTGCCCAGGATGAAGCCCCAAACAATAATCTTGTCCTTGTTGCTGTCCCGCTGGAAACACATGGTAACGACGTCCTCCTCCTTGGCCTCCTTGCAAAAGTCAATGCCCTGGTTCAGACAGAAGGACTTGGTGCACTCGGAGCACGAGGTTGACAGAGACCGCGGTGCGACGTTGCGACGGAACAGTGTGTTGACTTCTTCTTCGTCGTCGTCGCCGCCATCATTGTCGCGAGAGGAGAAGGCGGGATTCGAGTCGGCGTGGTGAGGAAGCGCCGCTGACGAATCGCCTGAGACAAAGAGGGAGTCGGAGAAGAAACTGCGCGACCGGAGAGCGTGGGAGGAAGAATCCGACTGCGGCTGCTGGCTCTTAGGACCGAGGGGGATGATGGTGCTGTTCTTGAAGCATGTGCATTTGCAGAAGACGGGCGCATCTGGGGGGGGGATGACGGTCAGCGGGTTGTGGCATGAGGAGGCTTTTGTGTGTGTGCGTGTGTGTGCGTTGACGGCAAGCAAGACAAATGGAGGGAGGATAAGAAAAACGCTTACATGTTGCGGAAACGACGGCAGAGAGACTCGACAGGAGGACAGCGAGAAGATGTATCCGCGCCATCGTGCTGATTAGCTGCGCGGATGAGGCGAGGTTGTGTTGAGCGGAGGCGTGCGATTGAATGCGTTATGCGCTTTGCAGCCAGCTCGTTTACATGTGTATGGACGTTGTACTGCACATGTGTACGTACCACGCTGCAGTTCCCACATTTCGACATGTCTCAGCTCAGCCGCGATACCTGGTTGGTCCCTTGTCCCCGACGCCCATCTCCAGCAAAAAAAAAAAAAAAAAAAAAGGTTAGACCCATTTGGACCTTTAGACCACTGCCACCCACCAGGACGTTGTGCAAACAACCCTCGTCGACCTTTGTTCTTTCTTCCCGTCATCGAGCGTCTGGCCCACCCCCCGATTGTCCAGGCGCATCGCCAATCACAATCTCCGCCAAAGAGACAAGAAGAACAAGAAGAGACAGGAAAAAAAAAAAACATGACCAGAATATCACATGTGCGGAGACTCGCCTCTCTGCCATTGGCAGTGCCTGCGCCGGTGCCCTCGCGATCCTCCTTTGCCCACGCCTGCCGATCCGTATCAACCACGTGCGCGACCCGAGGAAAGAACACGGAATGGGTTCGCGAGAAGCTCTGGAAGGGAGAGGCCCCCGGCCCCGAAGACCCCTACACGCAACGACCCGAACCGGAGGAGCCGTCCAATCTGCCCGAGGAAGCGTTCCAGCGCCCCCGATCCGACAAGACTCCTGCGGCGATTCTCCATTCTCGACTGACACTGCCGCCGAGGCGGACGGAGGCTGCGTCGGAGAAGGAGGCCGCGCTGGCGGACCCCAGCTACATACCCGCGACGGACGCCCAAGGCCTCGAGGAGACGAGCACGCTCAAGACCTGGTGGGACCAACCAGGCCACTGGGGCGAGGAGAGCCTCTTCCGGGGATTCGGCAGCTCGGAAAAAGTGGCGGATAAGAACGTCATTGAGGTATACCTGCGGCAGTCTGTCATCGAGGCCCTTTCCCTGAAGCAGCAGCAGCAGCAGCTGGGGCAGGAACAGCAAACGAGCCCCTCAGACTGGTCGGTCCAGAAGTGGCGGCAAGTGTCGCGGAGCGAGCTCGACCGGGTCCTTGGTGCAGACTTGGTGGTGCAGGATGGGCGGGCTTCCCTCGGGGGAGACGACGCTGCGTTCATCTCGCAGAGTCTTGTGGTGAAGGAGGCGGATGAGGCGGATGATGCAGCCGCCAAGATTACTCCAGAGGAGGCCCGGGAGATGGTCAGGACGTGGAATCCATCATGGAAGGAGGTTGTTGTGGACGAGCAGCTCAAATTTTCGGTACGTTTTTTTTTTTTTTCCTTTCCGTGTCATTGTAACGTATATGGCCCTGGTTTAAGCATAGGTCCCGCCGCTCCCAAGGGGGAAAAAAAAAAGAAAAGAAAAGAAAAGAAATCGAGGGAAACATTGTCTCACAAAGCTACAGATCAGAAAACGACTCTACCAACTCACCGGCGTTTTGATCCCGGATGCCAAGCTCGGAGCAGCCCGAACGGTTAAACACCTTCTCACGCTGGTCGTCAAGAAACCTGCCCCCCAGAAACTGGCCGAGGTGCTCGAGCGACGAAGCGATATCCAACAGCTGGCCAACATCAAGGTGCACAGCCGCAAGATCGGCCCGATCGAGAAGGAGACCTCGGTGGGACGATGGAAGGTGATTGAGGAGGAGTTGACGAAGCGTGGCCTGCCGGTGACTGGGACGGCGGGGCTGTCGAAGAATAAGGAGAGGGACTGGATTACGGGCAAGATCTAGGACGGCGGAGGAGGGGGGAAGGCGAGGTTGGCCTGTACGAGTTGTATGAGTAGATACTATGTACATGTATATGAGTTGGAAGAAACGCATTTGCACTCATAATGGACTTTTTTTTTTCCTTTTCCCCCTTCTTTTTTCTTTTTCTTTTTCTTTTTCTTTTCTTTTCCTTTTCTTTTTCTCTTCTTTTTCTCTTCTTTTTCTCTTCTTTTTCTCTTCTTTTTCTCTTCTTTTTCTCTTCTTTTTCTCTTCTTTTTCTCTTCTTTTTCTCTTCTTTTTCTCTTCTTTTTCTCTTCTTTTTCTCTTCTTTATTTCATTGCCTTTCATTACTTGGATCCTTATGGGATGGAGATGCGGTGTTGGCTACACCGGATAGATTGCCATGGCGTATGCCTTGCTCTTCTCAGGCGGCACTCGTGAAATGTTGATAGGAGGTGCGGAGAGGGCGGCCAGGAATCGTCAAGCTGCCCACACGGGAAAGCGTCGCTCCTACTCGTCGCGACTGCAAGCCGAGCCCCGAGTTCGTTCTCCCCTCTGACTCGTGTTGCCCGTTCGAGGATGGATCTTCGCCGTCTGCAGGGACGACTCGGTTGGTGCGTTGGCCCTACGACTAGATGCATGCGACCCGGCTGCGCGTCATGCCAGTTGTGCATGATGTTCAGAACCAACAGAAAACAAAGGGAAAAAAAAATGACGGCTCAACAGCGGATACCGTGGACTGATGTTCCTCGTATGTGAGTGAGTTGTGTGTTTCAACTCATCAAGACGGCATGATTTTCGGGGCCACGTAGGAATGTTTTATTGCTTTTTTTCGACCAGGTTGTGTTTGAATAATATTCTTATTATTACTATTATTATTATTTTTTTTTCCTGTTTAACCGCGGATGCAGAGGAACCAACGAACTGCCACACAGCCAACAATTTTGACTGCATTTTGCCTTTACGTCGTGCTGCTTTTATGAAACTGTCCAACAACCGGGCTCCCCGCTGCCAAGTCTACGCTGTGCTGCTGCTGCGCCGTCATATCGATCGTCACCAGGTCAGACATGCCCGTGTTGTTGGCCTTGGCACACGCTTTGAAAGTCCCGCAGTCGTATCGATGGCCCTTGGGCACTTTCCATGCTTCGTTGTTCAGGAGCCCCTGGCGCCATTCGGCACAAATGCCTCGCCCTCGAGCGTATCCTTTGTCCACAAAACCGTATGAGAATGGTCGAAAGGGAATACAAATGACGTAACTCGGTTGAATAAATTTGAAAAAAAAAAATAGATTGGAATAACATCGTCAGGAGTAGAATCGGCACAAACCGCGCAAAGGCGACTGTGTCTATATAACCCGGACACGGCCGCTTCTCCCTCCTGTCCCGTCCTTTTGATCAAAGACTATCATCCCGCAAAGTTTTATTTGATTTTTTTTTTTTTAAAAAAAGGATCATCATCGTTTACTTGCACGTCACTGCATCTTTTTATTCACACACACACATACACACCACAATGCCCGGAGACTGTGGCTGCGGCGGCGCTGCCTCGGCCTGCAATTGCGGCCCCAACTGTGTGAACCTGTTGCACCCGTTATTTGCTGTTTTTCTGATGCTTCGATGCCTAATGCTTTGCCCGCCTGTGCTCATGGACTGATGTCACAACGAGTCTGCTTAGGCACGTGCAAATCCTGCGACAAGACTAAATAAATCGACCTGTTTCGATGATGCCGCGCCTTATTCGCGATCCTGTCGCGGGAGATCATTTGAAGGGTGGGGGTGTCTCTTTCTTTTTTCTAAGGGGCAAGACGGGTGTCAATGATCATGTTTATGTCTCGAGGCATTCGCACTGGTAACGCTGCAGCAAGATGTGATCATTGCTATGTAACTAGAAAAGAAATGAAAAGAGGTTTCATTCATTGTAACGTAACTTTTTTTTTTTAAAAAAAAAAAAAAAAAAAAAAACGGTAACGTAGGCTTAAAC